>CAUYQV010112818.1:0-40329 GCA_963574575.1 Galagoides demidoff
TTGATACAATGATTAACCAAATGATATGAAAGTTATGTTAACCAGCTTGATGAAGATGTTTCAAATTGTATATGAAACAGCACAATGTACCCCATGTTGGCATCAATGTACACAGAAATCAATTAATAAAAAAAAAAAATGAAAAAAAAAAGGAAGGAAAAGAAGGGCACTACTAAGAAAAATACTGTTCTTTTGAATATATACAAACAACCCCCTTTATAAATGTGGTGGGGTTCCAGTTTAATGGGAATATAATTATGCTGGAATATACTTTCTAGACAGCAGGTGGCGCTGTGAGTGGTTCCCAGGCTAAAACCAAAAAAAAAAAAAAAAAGAAAGAAAAAAGAAAGGGGGTCTTTGATGGCAGGTTGTACAGATTCTCCCTACAACAGTTCCCGTAATGTGTAGGGTGTCAGATGGACCAGCTTCAGATGCCAGCTGGCTGGCTACAGGTGAGATTGAGCTCTCCACACTCCAGGGAGAGGTGTTAGGGAGATGCCATTTTTGGAGTTTTACATTACATCTGGTTCCTGGCTGGCCGCCCACTCCTATCTGTCCTCCAAACTCGGCACACAAGTCCACACTTCACCAGTTTTTCCACTCAACTCCTAGTTTCCCCTCAAACAGGAAATTGTTATGGTCCGTGGAAAAGAGCTGGGTGCTTTTTGTGCCCACCACTTTCAGTCTGTTTCTGTGGGGTGGAGGGCCTAGTTATCTCTGGTTTCTGCAGTGGCACACACAAAAGACTTTTCAGTGTTTGTAGGAAGGGAACTGATTCCCCCTGTTGGTCACCCCGTCAGTGCAACTCCACATAGACTTCCAAAATTACAGGATGGATCTGTTCTTAAGCAGAGTCCCTTCCCCTCAAGGGTCTGTTCGATTGCCTAGATCCCTGATGCTCCAAACCAGGTCCAAATGGCTCCTCTTTCTGGCTGTCAAATTCCACTCAGGAATCCGCACCTCACCACACTCTCCATGAAACACCCAAACTTCCCACAAATTAGGCACAGAAGTCCTTTGTGGGGGAGGGTTTTGTTTCTGCCTCTCAGGGAGCCAGCTGCAGACCTGGTGCTGCTGGTCACAGCTGCCGCAGGTCACAGCTGGCGCTGTTTCAGTTGCTGCCCTGAGTTTTTTGTGGCAGACACAGTAGTTCTGGGCTACACTTTCAATCCAGCAATTCACCTCCTTGCTGCACACCCTGCACTGCTTGTCTGTGCCAGCACTTCCTGCAGGGAAAGATCCAGCCCCCCCACTCTCACCTGAAACTGCCAGGAGAGTTGACTTAGGGATGCATCCCCTCCGCTATTTTGCTCTGCCTCTGTCCCATTAAATTGTTAACTTCCTCTCTTTCTGTTCACTTGAAGAAGGCTTGCAGTGCTATAAATTTCCCTCTTAGGACTGCCTTTGTGGTATCCCAGAGGTTTTGATAATTTATGTCTTCATTATTGTTTTGTGCCAAAAATTTGGTAATTTCCTTCTAAATCTCATTTATGACCCAGCTATCATTCAGCATAAGGTTATTTAGCTTACATGTTTTTGTATGAGTGTGCAGATCCCTGTTGTTACTTAGTTCAACTTTTATTCCATGATGGGTTGAGAAGATGCAAGGAATAATTTCTATTCTTTTTAAATTGCTGAGGTTAGACTTGTGACCTAAGATGTGATCAATTTTGGAGTATGTTCCATGGGCTGATGAAAAGAATGTGTATTAAGTTTTGTTAGGATGAAATGTTCTATGGATGTATGTTAAATCCAAATATTGAAGGGTTAAGTTTAAATCTTAAATTTCTTTGCTTAGCTTCTTGTTGGAGGATCTATCCAACACTGCCAAAGGAATGTTAAAATCTCCAACTATTACGGAGCTAGAGGAAATCAAGTTGCTCATGCCTGTTAGAGTCTCTCTTATAAATTGAGGTGCATTCTGGTTGGGGCATAAATAGTAATAATTTAAATCTCATCATATTGAGTATTACCCTTAACAAATATGAAGTGACCATCCTTATCCTTGCTTACTTTTGTTGGTTTAAAGCCTATTGTATCTGCGAATAAAATCACAACACCTGCTTTTTTCTGCTTTCCATTTGCCTGGAATATAGATGACCATCCCTTCACCCTGAGTCTATATTTATCTTTTAAGGTAAGATGAGATTCTTGTATTCAGCAGATATCTTGCCTGAGTTTTTGTATCCAGTCAGCCAACTTCTGCCTCTTAAGGGGATAATTTAAGCCATTCACATTAATTGAGAATATTGTTAAGCCTGGTAGAATTTTGAGTATTGAGTTTTTCAAAAGTCCAGTAGACATTTTTAATCCTATTGCCACTGTGAAGATGGAATTTGATCCAAAGTTTCTGAGTGAGTTTACTTTGGTGTTTGAGGATTGTTCTGGTCATTATGGAGGATAGGTCTGAGAATACCTTGAGGAATTGGTTTAGTTATGGCAAATTTGTTCAACATGTGAATGTCATTTAAGTTTTTAATTTCTCCATCATAAATGAAACTCAGTTTAGGTGGATACAGGATCCTGGGTTGAAAGTTATTTTGTTTTAGGAGATTAAAGGTTGATGATGACCACCCTCTTCTAGCTTGAAAGGTTTCAGCTGAGAGATCTGCAGTCATCCTAATACTCTTTCCCTTGTAGGTTATGGTTTTCTTACATCTGGCTGCTTTCAGAATTTGCTCCTTCATATTAACTTTAGTGAAATTAATTATGATGTGCCTGGGGGATGTCTTATTCAAGTTGAATCGTGCTGGGGTTCTAAAACTGTCTGCTGTCTGAATTTCAGAATCTCTTGATGTCTGGAAAGTTCTCTTTCAAAATTTCATGAAGAAGAGCCTCTGTGTTTTGTGAGGCAGCTTTGTCACTTTCAGGCATTCCTATAAGGTGAATATTAGTTTTCTTCAAATTATCCCAGAGCTCTCTGAGAGAATGATCTGTTTCTGCTCTCCATTTCTCTTCCTCTTTGAGCATTTGGGAGGGTTCAAAAGCTTTGTCTTCAATGTCAGAAATCCTTTCTTTTGCCTTTCTTCTGCTTGCTCCATTCTGTTACTGAGGGATTCTATTGTATTTCTCAGATCTTTGAGGGCTGCAAATTCTTGTCTCAATGTGTCAAAATCTGTGGTGATTTTGTCTTTGAATTCATTGAATTCTTGAGACAACTTTTGAAATGCTCCTTGAATTTCTAATTCCAACTTTGCCTTTATTCCAGTGTTCTTATTTGCAATCCAAATTCTGTATTTGATTTCTGACATTTCAGCCATCTGTTTATGAATGGTATCTTCCATTGTGTCCACTGTATGGTTCCTTGGGAGTGTTGATCTACTCTGGTTATTTATGTTACTGGAGATTTTCCACTCATTCTGCCCCATGATTATTTTACACTGTTTGGCTATATAAGCAGATAAGGAGAAGTTGGTTCAGGGGCTCCAGGGGTAATGATTAACCAGCCCTTTGCCCAAAAGCTGGGACTGGTGTCTGTATCTTTTCGCCTAGAGCTTTGCCACGGACCTGTACAGTGCTATGACCTGAGAGACTGGGGGCCTTCTTGGTGTTGTGGAGCTAAGTGGCTCTGTCTTGTTTTCAGCTTGTCTCTGTCCTACCCTAGTGAATTAGTTACTCTAGGTTGAAGTATTAGCTGTGGAGGATTACCAGCAATTAAGTCACCTCGCCCCCCACAGACAACAATGGAAAAGGAAAATCAAACCTTCCCACAACTGTACACCCAGTGTACCACTTTGGATAGTCTTCAGGGGATTGGCCCAGTTCAAGAGGTCCAAATCAATTGTCCCAGTCAGCACCAGTCTCAGGTGGGAGAGATAAAAAGGTATCTGGCAACTAGATAGCAGGGGTCTGCTAGGAGCTCAAGTATGACTCGCTCCAGTACTCCATGAGGTCAGAAGGACCCACCCAGCAAATAAATTAGTCTGGGAAGGTTGATGCCTCCTTCCCCACCTTGCACCTCTGTCACACCCAGTCACTGGTAACCCTACAGGTCTATGACCCAGTTCACACCAATGAGCAGATGCTGTAGGGGTTTGTGCCTTCCTGAGTCACAGGGAGATCTGTCTCCTCAGCCAGGATGTCGCTCTCTGCCATTATCCAGTAGAGGGAGGTGAAGCCTGACAACCTCAGGTGCTTCATGGAGGCTGGGGTGGTCCTCTCAGTTGCAGCGCCGCCCCTGATTGATGTTGCTCGTAGAACAGAACAACTTTGCAAAATTTGTTTGTGTCTGAGCTATGTTCCCCTGTGGATCAGTTGCTTTTTGAGTTCATAGGTACTGTAACTCAGCTCCGGTCTGTGCTGCTGCCCAGTCTCGCCTGCAGTTTGTGTTGAGGTGGGTGTGGTTAAAGCTTACACTCAGCTGTCAGTTCCAGCCTCTTCCTGCCTGCCTTTGTCTCAGCTATGATCCCCTGGGGTCTGGGTACATCTTAGGCTTAGGTACATCCAGTCCTCTGGATCAGCCCTGCCTTGGGTATCTGCCATCTCTGTGCATGTATATTCTAGTCCCTGTGCTCCACCCAGACCAGTATTGCCTCATGCATACCCTTTACTCACAGAACCTGCATTTCCATCTCAGATCTGTTCTGCCAGCGGTTGCCACTGGAGATGATGCCCAACTTCCTCTGGTTGCATAGAGAGACTGGGAGTGTCTGTTTGGAATATCCCCAGGAGTATGAGCCTTATTGTTCCTGCCACTGAGGCTGCTGGTCTGTGTCTTGGGGTACTGCCGTTCCTGTATGGTTCCCTCTCAGCTGACCATCTTCTCCTTAGTCCCGTGCTGCAGAATCAGCACAGACCAGCAACAGCCTTTGCCCTGTTCATACCTCTCAAGAAAATGCCCAAGAATCTGGACTGCATGGGGCATAGGATTCCAGACCTTGGGGGTGAGAATGGAGGCTAGTGCTGGGAGTTCAGAATTGCAGGTAGAGAATATATACAGTTTTATGCCTGGAAGGAGAGTGCCATGGCAACTTAGTAGGGGAAGGAGGTCCGGTTTCTAGAGGATCTCTCCTGTGGGATAAAGTAGGAGGACATTTGAACTCTGCTCACTTGTTTGTATGGAGTATACTGCAAGCCCTTCTCATGGGGGATGGGATTCCGTCCACTTGGCAATAGATTTGTACCTTTTATTTGTATCCTTGGGGTCACAGCTCACATCAGCAGGGTTGATGTACATTCTTCAGCCTTCTTTTTTGGCTCAACTCCAAACCATCAGCTCACTTACTAAACTTCTGTCCTTTAACTCTCCTTCTGGATGGGAGCCTCTGTGGAAAGCTGGCTCCAGTCAGCCATCTTGTCTCTACCCCCTCTGTGTTCACATATTTTATATTTATTTTTTATCTTTATACTTTGAGTATACGTATATGCTTTATTATTTTTGAAAACCTTAGTATTTTTTAATATCTTGTGATACAGCAGCTGAAGCTACTATCCTACACCAGTTCCATGTTTCAGTTTTTTGATACCTAGTTCATGGACTATCATAGCAAAAACAAAATAAAGCAACGCCCCCCCCCCCAAAAAAAAACAAAACCTCTGAACATTTCATAAAGGTATAATATATAAATGTATGTAATTTACAAGAAAGTTCATCATAAGTAAAGTTGGATGTATATTTCAAGTGTCACTTTTTAGGACTGTATTTATTTTTAACTTCATCATATTAGCCCTGTTTTTGTCTTGTAACGTGGCTGTTGAACATCTTGACTTGGAGTAGAAGGAATGTCACTTCTGCCACAATTTGTTTGTTATTGTATTATGAATATTATTTTGAACCTGTGGGTTCTTTGAAGGAACCTCTTAAAGGTATTTTCCACTTTGTAAAGATGAATTTAGTTAAAATGAGATAACAATTATAACCCCACAAACTGGGCCCCCACAACCTGCAAAGTCATTGAGAGGTAGTGAAACATGAAGGTGCCCCCACATGTCCCTCAATTTGCCTCCCAAACCCTACATGAAATGTGGTACATGTGTGTGATTTTGAAACATAGTTGAAGGAGTCTGATTCAGTCAGTAAACTTTAGCAATGCTTAATTATTTTCATTTTTAAGATTAAAAGTCCAAGCTAACTAGAAGTTCTGACATTCTCACACCCTGATGCAGTCTCTTCTAAACATCCTGGGGTTTATGTTCCACTTTGGAGAATGGTAGTGTAGTGAATCAAACCCACACTGCTGTCTCTAGATCCAAGGTGCTCCATAACTCAACCCCAACCCATCTGAAAAGTGTGGCTCTCTTTGCCGCCCTCCCTGTTTACTCTTTGGTGCACTCCAGGGAGTTTTAACCCAGGTTTCTAAGCGCATGCACATACTCTCCCTTCTGCCTGGAATGTTCCTGCTCTGTCCCCTTTACATCTGTATTGCTACCTACTAATTTCTCCTAAATGAAGCTTCCTTCCATCTCGATATCATTCTTTTTACCTCATCTGAAAGAAGCTTCATAAAACTTAAAAATTTTCTTTGGTACTTGAATTAGAAATAATTATCCACATGCATTAATTTCTTCTTTGTATAAATTGTGAACATCATAAGAGAGGTACTGGGCCTCATTAATTTTATTGCTCCCAACAATGACCCTGTACACCTTTTGGTATATACTAGGTATTCATTGAGAGGCAGTGCATCACAGGCAGAGAGACTTGACTCATGGCAGGAAGATCAGCATTATTGTGAAATCTTCAGAAAGGAAAAATTTTGTCCCATTTAGCACCATAATGGTCATCAATTCCCTCTCACTGGAAGGATTAAAGCAGGATCCAGCTGGCCACCTCAGAGATGTGGAGGAAGAGTCTTTTCCTTTTGATGGAACATCAAGCTGAAGCTCCTTTCAAGAGAATGAGTCTGTGATTTGGAACAGAATGAAACAGCTCATCTCTAAAGCCTATACTATTTTTAAAATGAGAAGCAATTTTCAGTGTTGTTAAGTTTAAGATTTTGATAGGGTGGGTGTCCTTTTATATATGAAGTCACTCTGCAATTGATTATGCACAAGCTTCCTATAGAGAAGGTTGTCCTGCCAACAGTAAGAAATGTCAGCCCCCTTCATTCTATGTGCTATCATCCAGCCGTTCTCCACAAGGAGAAATAGTTGGGGAAATCTGGGCAATAAAAATGACATAATTTCTTGAAGGACTAGTTCTGCTATCTCCCACACCAAGCTTTGCCCATTTAACAATCAGAAAAATAGTTGCAAACATTGTTTGTAGCTACGATTATTCATATCCTACCAGCACAAGTGTAAAACACACTCACAATGCTGTGGTGCCTGACATACTTGGCATCAGAGTCTGTTCTGAGAGATACTGTGACAATGCACATTTTAATAAAACCAATATTGCTGGAAGGTTCTTCATACTTTCTTGTGGTGTCCTCTTTTTCCAGCAAGGGAAACATGAAGGAGTATTTAAACCTTGAGATTGTTTAAAAATAAGAAAAGATCCACCATGTGGTGGGAGTGGAACATAGGTCACAATAACTGGTCATCTCTTGTGCCAGCCTCTTTCCAGCCACCTACAGCTCCTAGTGAGCTTTGGCTCCTGATTGCATGGCCCGTCAGCAGTCAGTACCAGCCTTTAAGAGTGGTCTAAGCCCTGCTGCCTTTGGACCTATGGACACTCTCCTGGTGTGTATATGGAGGGGAGTTCTTGTTCTCTGCTTACCAGAGAATCAAATGAAAGAGTATAAACTCATTTTTTCCACTTCATCTATTCAGTACAGTTATGTTATGCTTACCCACCAGGTTTGCCCAATCCTCTTCTATTTAATTTTCCCCAGTACAGTGCAAAGGAAAATTAATAACCCAGAATTCATCAAATTATACCATAAACTTTTAAAAATGTTGATATTAATATTTGATTGCTGGCACAGAGACATGGAGTGTTTTAAGGGTGAGGAAGAAGAAGTTCCCCTATGTTATAAAGGAGAAAAAAGAGGAGGAAAGGAAAGGGAAAAAGAGAGGAAGAAAGGATGGGAGGAAAGAAAGAAAGAGGAAGGAGGGTAGAAGGAAGGAAGAAGGGAAGGAGGAAGGAATGATTAAGGGAGGGAGGAAGGAAGAAGAGAAGAGGGAAGAAAAGGTTTTATAAGAGAAAAGAAAATACTCTTCATATAATTTTCCACAACTGATCAAGTTTGAGAGTCTCTAGTGGTTTTTAAAGAAAGTTCCCTGGGCAGGGTACTTAAGGTCACCTGAAAATTTGTTAGAAATATAAATTCTCAGGCCTCACCCTATATCCAGTGAATCTGAAACTCAGAGGATCAGTGAGACCCTGCAATCCATATTTTAATCAGTCCTCAGAGGATTCTGATACAAACTAAAGTTTACACTCTGACGTGAGTTAGAAGTGTGCTTGCCGGTGGAGGAAAATCCTAATACTACAGGATCTAAAAAGAAGCTTTATCTCTACAATAACTTTGCTTGCTTTCTCTGTCACTCTCTGGTTTCACAAACCTACAGAGATTGCATATTTACTTATTAGAAAATAAATAAAAAGTGGAATTTGCATTCCGATTATTGCATGCGTGCTTCATCTATTTTCCTTGCTAACTGGGAGATGCCTTGAGGTTGAGGAACACATTATTCATCTATATACTCCAAAGCAACAATCAGTGTAATGCTTTAGAAGTATAATAAATATTTGTTAATAGCAAAAATAAACAAACCATTCCCTTAGAAGAAGGAAATTTTATGTTTTGAAGGCACAAAAAGCAACCAGTTAGAGGTGGTGAATCTTACCACTATGTAGGGCTGTGTGTTACATTTTTTTTTTTTTTTTTTAGAGACAGAGTCTCACTTTATCACCCTCAGCAGAGCACCATGGCATCACAGCTCACAGTAACCTCCAACTCCTGGACTTAGGTGATTCTCTTGCCTGAGCCTCCCAAGTAGCTGGGATTACAGGCGCCCACCATAATGCCTGGCTATGTTTTTGTTGTTGTTGCAGTTTGGCTGGGGCTGGGTTTGAACCCACCACTCTCAGTATATGGGGCCAGAGCCCTACCCACTGAGTCCTAGGTTTTTCTATGGTATTAGAAAACATGACATGTGTGTTAATATCTTCAACATAGTGGAAGTTAACTGACGTAATCAAGAAAAACAACTCAAATTAAGTATCCTATTAATTTTTGGTCTTTCTATTTTAAGGAAAATTGTATTCTGAATTCGGTCTCAGGCTCTCAACACATATCAGTAAATTATGGTTGATCCTGATAATATGGATATGAGGGGTATGATATCTTTAGATAGATAAAGAAATCAATGGAAAATGTTGTCATCCTTGGTAATCTAAAGCATATTTATGATGATTATCAAATTCTCAAATATTTGCTAATAGCCAACTTACTAGAGAAAGTATGTTATTACTGAAATAAGATGAATTTGAAAATGCTAAGAAAGATCATAAAATCAAACACAGATGGTTGAAAGCAATTTATTTCATGCCCACAGATTTATGGCTCAGTTAATCAGTATTTGAATTAGATGCTGGAGCTCATTTATTAAGCCATTTTTCTACAAACTGCAAATTAATATTAATGAGAGATTCAATGGCATCACAGCACTCTGTCACTATGCTGAAGTAATCATTGATCTTAATTTTAAGTATTAATGCAATGCAATTTCTGTCAGTGTAAGGCAATAATTGCACAGAAACAGCAAGGTCTAATTCAGGTGAGACTATCACAGTAGATTTGAGAGGAGAGCTGTCAATGGAGACTGGCTAGCAAAATGTGAACCACTCTCCAGCAACAGGGAGATGATTATGAATGATTGTATCTTCCATAGTGAATGACTGACCCTTAGGGTTATTCTGTCTGCAGTTTGTGGCCAGTCTGTTCAAAGAGCTACCTGGAGGCAGAGACGGAGTGGTTCATTCTGAACAGGTAATTCAGTCACAAAGCCAAGGACAAGAGTCACCAAAACCAGCTGGCACTTTGTATCGGGGAGAGAAGAGCAGAGGAAATAGCTTGGGAAAGCAGTGACAATGGGAGGGCCCATCCCAGCAGCCTTGTGATATCCCAGGATCTTGGTCTGAGGCCTGACAAAGTCAGGACAGCATGTTACAGAGCCCAGTCATCTTCCTTACATCTGGAAGAGTCAGATGTAACAAAGACAGGACAGCATGTTATAGAGCCCAGTCCTCTTTCTTACATCTGATCGAGTGAAAAACAAGGATTTTAAAAATCTTGAAGTAGGGAAAACTTTCCCTTTCCTCAAAGTGTGGGGGAGCTCTTTAAGTTAGATGAGAGGATTTCAAGACCTAGTTTACATGTCTCAAAAACATCAAGAACAGAGACCAGATCTTGTCACCCTGTCAGGGTCTCTAAACCAGACCTCATCTCCCTTTGGAACCTCCAGTCTAGAAAGCGAACATGGTATCAGATGAGTGGCACTAGACAAGGAGAAACTCCAGGCTGGCCCCTCAGAGTTTTGTGTCTAAAAACCTATTTCCTATTTTTTCTAGAGCAAAGGATAAGCACCATTATTGATATTATTAATAATGGAAAGCTTATAAATCACCTGCCTCTGACAGGAATTTACATCAAAAAAAAGTACTTATGAAGTATGCATCTACATATTTTGCCATGCCTGACACAAATTTATGATGATGAATTTTTAATTAAAAATTTCTTTCAAAGTCATTAAATTGCTGTGCCCCACACCTGTTCAACTTTAGAAAGTAATGTCAATTTTTCTGAATCTCTAATGATGCTAATATCACCTTCTTACTTAAACCAAAAAAAAAAAAAAAAAAAGAAAGAAAGAAATGCCATAGTTTACTTTGTGTTAATTTCACATGTCAAATACCCTTAATTTCTAAAGGAATACATGCCAATTTATAGGGTAATTTTCTTAAAAATAAACAGAAAACTTAATTATTTGTTAAAATTAGGATATCTTTCCAAAGGTAAGAAATAATAAAAATAATGAAAGAACACCTAGTTGACTGCCTATAACATGTTACAAGCAATAACAATAATTCTTTAATAATAAAGCTTTGTCAATTAGAAAGTGGCTCACACCTGTGTCCTAGCACTCCAAGAGGCTGAGGCAAGAGGACTGCTTGAACTCAGAAGTTTGAGAATTGTCTGAATAAGAGTGAGACCATGTGTCCACAAAAAATAAAAAAAAAACAGCAGGCACTGATGCAGGTGCCTACAGCCCCATCTAACCAGGAGGCTGAGGCAGCAGGATCCCTCAAGCTCAGGAGTCTGAGGCTGCAGTGAGCTATGATGGCACCACTGTACTCTACTCAGGACAAAGAGTGAGACTGTCTCGACAACAGAACAATAGCAATAAGAAAGAAAAAAAAGAAAGAAAGAAGAGCATAAAATTCAAAATTTCCACAGGAAAATTTATACATATTATTGAACCTAATATTTTGATTTGCTGCCTGTAGGGTGAAAATGGTATATCTTGGCAATCAAAGCCTATGTCTTATACAAAGAAAGACTCTTTCCCCAAATATCTCAGATAATATCTGATTTGTGCTTAAAAATCAAACTATTCTCACTGTTTTTACTTTTAAAATACTATATTTAGAATAGCTGTATATATTTTCCAAGATATTTTTGGATGTCTGTACACTATATGGAGTTTTGATTTATTAAATGAGTGAAAGGAATAAATTAAGTGTATATTTGTTAGAGTACAGAGTAGAAATATTAAATAAAATTAGTAAGCATGAAACTATTAATATGAACATATTTTATACATTTGTATGTAAATGCTTATTTTTATATACATAAATAATACTTATATAAATGATTACATGAACATGGAGAAAAATAACAGGCTGTTCAAGGAGAAAGATTCATTAAAAAAAGGCTTTACTAAAATAAACAATAGCATATATTCTTATGTAAAATTATAAATGTGTGAGTAGAAAGATTAGAGATGAAAGACAGTTCCAGGGCAGAGGATTCTGGAAGACGGTGGAACAGGAAGCACAACACAGCACCTACACAACCACTGTCCTGGGGAGGTTTGTCTGATGTAACTATTTTTGAACTCTGGAGTCTATTGAAGTCTTGAAAATTCCAGGGGAAACAATGGACAGGACAGAAAACTATGGTTAATTTTGGTCAATACCAGCTCTTGGTTCAGTGATGGATACCCATCCCCCACCCCAGCCTAGGGCAGGTTGTGGACAGCATTTGTGGAGCAGCTTGTATGCAGCTAGCGGGAGCCAGGGTAACAGTAAGAACCCTTTCCTCCAAATATTAGGAATTTATGTTCTACTCACTCATTGCTTCTTCTGATTGCGGAGGTCCATACAAAAATAGGTGGCCGCTGTTTTATTCCCACAGCCCCCTTTGTTGTAAGTCCTGTCCCTTTCCCCACTGAAATCACCTCCACGGGATTTAAAGAACTGGTATCCTTCAATAACGCCCCATTCCATTTTTCTCTTTTCCCCCTTTCCAAGCCACATATTAAAGACTAGACATTTGAAAGCACTTGCACATACAGAGAAAATTAGAACGTTACCCACCACACATGCCCAAGAAAAGATGCAGGCTCAGAAAAGACCTGAGAAGACCTTAACTTTACATCTCAGGCTGATCTTTGGCACACAGACAGCCTACAACAATCAAAACTAAGGGAAAATAAAAACAGAAGACCCTGGGTAATGGCAGAGAATCTGGCTTTCATAGCTACCACATTATTAGATCCCAATATCCAGGTTTCAACAAACAAAAATCAAATGGTATACAGCAAAACAAGTATAGCTCACCCTCAAGAAAAAAAGTAAATCATCAGTAACTATTCCTGAGAAGGGAAAGATGGAAGACCACTTTAAAGCCACTGTCTTTATGATGCTTGGAGAGCATCCAGTTCTCTGTGTTTCTCATGGTCTTAGCACACTGCCTGTGTAATACTCTAACTCCATTTTGTTCACAGAGCCAGACTTATTCCATTTTTGCTAAGGGCTTTGCTAAGGGCTTTTAACAACAGGAAAGCTGTTGAGTTTAGCAAAAACCTATGAAACCACAGCTCCCCCTTGTAAGCACTCCCCCACCCTATAGATCTAATTCTGCAGGTGTTGGCTCTTGTGAGACTTACATTAAGTCTTACACTGTGAGGCTTACATTAAGGACTCCTTTTCCCACTCTTGGCCCAGCCAATCAATTAAGGACCCTTGTTTAATTTGGACTCAGAGTGCTGGCATTTCTCTATTCCAGTCGCTTCGGGTATAACACCTGGATCAAATGGGTACTGTAGAGATAAGCACCCCATGCTCAGACATGGCAATTCACTTCAATGTGCTCCCCCAGGAGATTGATTCTGAGAAGGATTTCTTCAAAGATTGAGCTTCTGCACCTGCCTATAGATATGCAGAAATATGCAGAATTTCTCTTTGTTAGGAATTCTGGAGAATCAGCTGGGGTGTAGCTGGGAGCATAAATACCTGTCCTCGAGCATTGTCCCTCTCCCTTCATTAACATTATACTCTAGTTTCAGTTTGGGCCAGCAAGAACAGTCAGTCTCCCTTATGCTTTTACTCTAAACAAGATCAATTGTATATGTGTTCCTCTGCCTTCGCACTGAATTGTAATCTTAATGGTGGCTTCCTAATGTTACTTCACTTCTTTGTATCTGTGTTAAATTCTTATTGAATGTTTGAAAGTATATAAGATAATCAGTAAAGTTAGGCTGGATTGCCAACCAGAGTGAGTCCTGACCTCCCTTCAAATCAATCATCCCGTTTGCAGTTTCTTCTTCCTGCATCTCCGATCAGAGGCTCCAAGAACACTTTCAGGGTGCTAAGCAGACATGTGTGGAAGGAAAAGTTACAGTCAAGTGTTGTGTTTTTGGAAAATGGGACAATGGAAAAAGGGGTAGAACTATTCCTCATTAATAATAAACATTCAAAAAATCCTTAGCCCAGGGGTCCCGAGGAGTTATCAAAACATACTGCTCTAGACTCCACAATCAGAAGCTGCAATGAGTAGTAGAATATAAATCCCTAATATCTGTAGGAAAGAGTTTTTATTGTTATCCTGGCTCCTGCCAACTGCATACAAGCTGCTCTACAAACACTGTGCTAGGGCTGGGGCTGGGGATGGGTGTCCATTACTCAACCAAGAGCTGGTATTGACTAGAATTAACTGCAATTTACTGTTCAGCATTTCTCCTGGCATTTTCAAGATTTCAATGGACCTCCAGAGTTCAAAACATACAAAGAAGTATCACTATAGTCACCTTCTAAGTACTCCCCTTGGCCATGTGACTGTAATGATATTCAGCAATGAAGAATATAACACTTTCTCTAAGAATAGTTCACAAACTTAATTCTCAGATCCTGTACATTATTTACAAAATTTGTTCATTTCATACCATTTATAACTTAATTTGTGACAATTAGGAAAACCTAAGTTTAAAAAAATTTATCCTCAGTCCCTGTAGACATGGGATAATTATGTTTTTGGTAACTAATCTCTAGTAAGAAATAATTTTAAAAGACAGGAGAGGAGAGGGGGACAGACGAAGATGGCTGAATAAAAACCTATAGCCGTCATCCCTTTGCACAAATACCAAATTCAACAACTATTCAAGAAGCAAGCACATTTGGGACAATCAAAAATCACATGAGTGGTTATACTGTCTGGTTTTAAGAATATTTCAGGAAAAGAGACATAGAAGAGAGCAGAAAACAGTCTTCCACTGCCTGTTCCATCCCTTCTCCATCCCTGGCAGTGTGTGGAAGGATGCCAAGCAGAGAGTGGATCTGTGTGCCCGGGGGAGAAAGAGTGAAGTGACTGTGGTACTTGACATTGAAACCCAGGTCCTCTTTGATACAGGGGACACAGCACAGGGCAGAATTCTGCTGATGTCCACAGACGGAGCAGTTTGACCAATCGGCCCCTAGAGAAATCTTCCGCCCCAAAGCTAAAGTTCCATCTAGCCTCATGCCCAGCTGGCTGACAAAAAGCAGCTAGGAGCCTTGAATAAATGAATTAGGCAGTTGGGCCACAATGGCTGCACTTTGGGGGCAATGACTGTGGCTGTGCTGGGTCAGAGTCAGTGGATTTTAGTTGTACGTGGCCCTGTGAGACACCAGCAGTGGCTGTCAACCTACCACAGTGCCTGTGTCACTGCCTCAACTACAGGCAGTGTAGCGCAGGAGATCTTCTTCCACTTATGGAAAGGAGAGGAATTAATTCACAGGACTTTGTTTTGCAAATTGGGTACTGGCTCTGCCACAGTAAAATAAAGTACCAAGCAGACTACTCAAGCCCCTGATTCTTGGCTTCCAGTTGGCATTTCTAGATACACCCTGAGCCAGAAGGAAACATTGCCTTGAAGGGAAGGAACTAGTTCTGGCAGGATCTACCTCCTGCTGACTAAAGAGTCCTTGGAATAAACATCAGAGGTAGCTGGTCTCCACAGGCTTCAGGTGAGACAGGAGTGGCCCCAAACTCTAGAGTCCCAGCACTGAGCATGAGGGAAGAGAGTAAAAGATTTTGCCTGCTGTGATAACCAAGCCCCCTACCCTTAAAAAATAAACTTCCTTTGAATCCATTAGTCCCAGCCCCCTCAAGAGTGGGGAGGAAAACTCTGAGAAGAGGCCTAAAGATAAGGGAGTGTGTAGGGAGGGGTAAGAACTTTGAGGAGAATCTTGAAGATACGAAAGTAGTAGGAAGGAGAGGTTTGATGTACCTCCCGCCTCCCCCGTGTACTACGTGACCTCCCCCCCACCTAACAATGACAGCAATGATTCAGCCTCTGTTCCTTTGCTTGCTTGCTGTGATGCAGAAATAGGGTATAAAGATCCATTTGATCTGTCCTTTGAGGTCGCTTGCTTCCTATGACAACGACCCCTGTGCAGGTACAATAAATTTCAATTTGCATAAAAGTAGGATCCAAGTATCTTTCTCAGCTGGGTGAGTTACAATATTTGGACACCCCAGTGAGATTATTGGACCCCTGCCTGAGTCCACCACCAGCCGAGGGCTCGAGGGAAAGGCATTGGAGAAACGCTGTCCACCCTGTGCCCTCAAACGCGTGAATTAAATGCACAGGCTCCCAAAATTTTCTGATTTGGTAAATCCATGGTTTTCTGTGGTTTTCTGTGGATCTCTAGAAAACCTGAGGGGAAATAAGAGCCTAGGCTGGACACAGCCTGAGATGCCTGTTTCCGGGGCAAGGGAAAGACTTCTCCCTGTCCCTGAGGTGTTCTGTGTTGTCCTTGAGGTATTCTGTGTTTAAAAGAATCCAAGGAAGAGGGAAGACATCTCCCTGTCTTGCTGGCTTGCAGCCCCTTATTAGACTGTTCTGGTATTAACAGTCTTTTGGACTGTTCAGATTTTCAGACTAGTCCTGTTCTGGTATTTGCAGTCTTCTATTGGGTTGTTCTGGGTTTTGCAGTTGACTGTGCTGGTTTTGGTTTGTGAGTCTTTTGTAAGTTCTGTGTTTTGTATGAGTGAGTGGGGGTCAGGCACGGTTCTGCACCTGACTAATTTTTGACTGACCGTCTCTCCTGTTTTGTTCATCTGTTCCTCTTTGTTTTATTGGCTTGTCTGTCTGTAATAGGGCAGGGACCATCCAGCAGGCCCCTGTTTCCCACATCAAAGTGTTTAACTGTTTGTATCCGTTTGGATAATTTTTCTGGTGTTGGCTGCCACACGAAGGGCAATGATGAGAAAGTGAAACCACCTTATCAGTTTCCCTTTCTCGCATCTCTGGTCTGTCAAGTTTTCTTCTTTCAACTCACAGAGTGAGTCCCTGGTAGGTCCCTGTTCCCCATGTTTGCCCCTTCCTATGTTGGTGATATTGTGTGAAATTTGTCAGTCATTTTGTATTTGATTTGACCCTGAACACTCACTCAAGTGTCAATTCTTTCAGGGAACTCTCATAGGTTTCAATCTGGGAAAGGTCTCTGTGTTTTCCTTCCTCTTCTTTTTCTTGGTAAACTGTTCACTATCCTTGAGACTAAGTATCACTTTTGTTTCTATATATTATTTACTTCCTGGTGTATCTTCAATTTGTGAGTTTAAGTATCAACATTTCTGTTTTCTTGTCTGTGAATGTGACAATGTACAATTTATTTTAACCCAGGCTATGGCCACTGGTTGTGGCTGGGGCACAAGAGCCACTTTTCACCCAGGTGACGGCCACTGAGAATCTCTCAGCCCCTGGTAAAAGACAGACTCTGTCCCCCGCTTCACCTTGCCAAATTGTCTGATGAAATTACTAACCTTTTACTTTTTCACTCATATCCTCTATGTCTCCCACTGCCTTCAACATCACTGTCAAGGTGGGAGTTAAACTTTACTGTACAGTGTTGCTCTGGAATTTTAGTTTATTTGGCAGCATGCTGTGCTGACTGGTTTCTATCTTTCTTACATGGCCCTTTTGTGCATTAAAGATTCTCTCTTTCCAGCAATTAAAGAGTTAATACAAAGTTTATTAAAACTGTTTTCCTAACTTTTTTGCCTGCTAAAAACTGTGGTTACTAGGTTACAAATAACCTTGAGATAAGATGCCAGCACTCAGCAAAGACCCAAGGTCAATTACTCATTTAAAACAAAAGAAAAAAAAAACAGTCCTTTTTACTTTTTGAAACAGCAACTGCTTGACATTACTGGCTGGCACATATTCTGCCTATCCTCAGGTGGTCTCTGAGGGGGGCATGCTGTGATCCCTTTGAGGGGAGGCACCCTCTGGAAACATCCCAGGGCCCCTAGAGAACCCAGCCCTCAAGAGACTGACTGACAGTCACTCCTAAATTCACCTATGGATCCACCTCCAGAGGTAAGCCACTTAAACATTTGTTTTTGACTAGTGTCTGCAGACATTAATTAACCATTAATGGTATTTTTATTATGCTTATTTGTTGTAAATTGTTGTAAAGATACGTAACTATCTGTTGAATTCATTTATTGTAGTTTGTGTAGAGCCCTTAGAAACCTCCAAGGGAATGCCAAAGAGACTGGAACTTTAGACAGGAACCCAGGGTTGCCGGACCATTAGCTGGTCAGAAGCTCTCAGAAACATGTGTCAGTAGAACAACCCAACCAGTGGGGAACTTCAGCCCTACTGGCCTGTCAGGGACTCCCAGAAATGTGTGTCAACACCCAGAAACACCATTAAAATGAAAGTGAGGGTCCAATCAACCCCCTTAGGGGTGTTAGATCACTCACAGGCCTGTTCAAAGTGTATAAGAATATATTCTGGTTCTGATTCTGGTAGTACAAGAGTGTGAGAGTGAGAACTATTAGACATTGTCCGGCCCATGTCTGTTTTGTCATTTTGTGCCATTTGTTCAGTGTCTATTAGAGGATTGGTCTTGTCCTGAAGCAAACTGTTCTGGAGACATTTGTAAGTGGATTGCGGAGCCTTTCCTTCAAGGGACCCTTCAAGACTTTGCTCCTTCTGAAATCGCTTAATTTACCTACTTGCTCTTATGTGTCCTACACCCCTCATGGCCTGATGTGCCTTTGGCCTAGCAATCATTAGTCTCTTCATCTTTATTATTGGTATTGGGCTTGGTAGTGTGGCCCCTCCGAACTGGTCCACCAGGGAGTGCGTGGCCTTGACTTGTTTTTACCTCTTTTTGGTGACCTTGTTCATACTTCTGTCCCCATCTGGAGTATTTTTCCTAGCTAGTTCTAATTCTACATCTCCCTAACTCTTTGATGCCCCATGTCACCAGATTTTGGGCCCCTCTTTCTTCTGTCACCTGGGGAGGACTCTTCCATCAGAGCTACTAGCCCTCAGCATGGGGTCCTCTCCTTTTCCTAGTCTAAGGAGGTCTCTATTGCAGGAAGTGAAAACACTCTTAAACCTTATAAAGATCCCAGCGACTTGCCCCTTCTTTTTTCCCACTGATTCTGTCTTAAAAAGCAATTCAAGTAAAAAAAAAATCAAAGCTGCCCAGATTAAGAAATGAGTTAGAATGTGTGTATGTGAGTGCTTAGAAACTAACTAAAATGAATAAGAACATACTTCTCAGTAACCTTGAAAAAGCAGCAGGCAGCTGCAAAAAACTCCTCTAGAGATAAAAATAAACTAATCAGGAAAAAAAAAAAAGCTCTGTAACTAACACCACCACCCTGGTTTCTCACATCTGTAACTATAATTATATAGCTGATATTGAACTGAAGAGAAAAAAAAAAGAAAAAGGGTATAAAAGAATTTAGAAAAGAGTTCCCTAGAACTTAGCATTTTATGCCTTGAGACACCTGAGCTCTTGACAACAATTAAGGGTTCCTTCCTTTATATTGTTGGTATAAGTGTCCATCTGTTTTAATTCACTGTTTTTCTGCAACACTCTGGTTCCCTGATGGGAGTGCTCCACAGCACCCTGACTAACGCCATTCCTTAAGTGCCCTCCAGTGCTGATTACATGGCAATGAAGGCTTCAAAGTGATGGGGAGATCCCATGGTGGTCCTCTGTGATAGCAGCTCACCAATAGAGGAATGAACATGCAGGAAAAGAGCAGGCTCTGACAATAAACCTACTATTGTAACTCCACCCCTGAAGTAAAGGGTAAAAGTTCCAGATGTTGTAGTTTTATTACTGGAATTTCTTCAGTGAATCTTTAGTCTCAGAAATCTGAGAATTAATCCCACAGGCCACAGATCAGTAATAAAATGAAATTTTGTTAAACTTAAGGACATACAGAGGGAGTGGAAAATGCCAGAGCTATTGGCAGAGTGGCCATCACTTGGAAAGTGTTGCAGTTTGGGTATTCCAGTAAACTCTGAATGGCCCTTGAAATTCTAAGAGAGAGAGTGTAAATCATGCTTTGCAGGGCTGTGTCCATATCAGCAACAGGTCCCCAAGATGAATAGCTTCTGGAAGGGGGGAGGAAGCTCAGGTCAGAGGTTTCCTGCATGTGTCCTTTGTCTAAAGATAAATAATCAGCCCTGAGAGCTATTTTAGCCAAAATTTAGTAGATAAAAAAAATAACTTTACAAACTGAATGGGTGTTCTAAAAATGAATAAATACAACCCCGCACCTTGAGCAAGGTTTAAGTCTTTGCAAGTTTTATCTGGGAGAATTAGGATGTGTACTCCCTACTCACATCCGAAATATTTGGGACTGCTTTATTCATAACCTTGCTAGAACTCAAAGGGTATGGCCTACAATATATTAGTGCCTGGAAATGAAAATCTGATTTCTGAGCTTACCTGAGCCTGAAAAATAAAGATTTCCTATCTAGTCCTGATTGAAAAAATCCTATATCAATGTCATATTTCTTAGATTGTTGTTCTTATAGTTCTTAGATTTATAAAATGTAATGATTTAGTTATTTAGATTGTTAGAAAAACTGAATCTTTGTCAAAGAGAAAGATTCTTGCCTTTTAAACCTTCCAATTATCAGTTTGGGGAGTGAATGGTTAACTGTGATCCTGTTTTATGAAAAGTGAGTTTTTAGAAATAAGGGAAATTAGACAGAAAGAAAAATAGCATTGTGTAAAGAAAGAATCTTGTGTGATAAATTTGTCCTGAAGCAGAATGGTTGTTTAAGAAAGTAAAAGGCAGGGCAAAAGTTAAAAAAGATTTAGAATGTTTGTAGATTTTCTGTGTAGGTTGAATGACGCTCATAAGAGTAATTTTATAAAGGAGTTTACATGTGATCCAGTTGACTATGTATTTCCTTTAAAATATTTTGGTTTATAATTTTGTTTAAATAAATGTTTTAAGCCTTTGATATTTGACAAACCTACCAAAATCAAAATTCTAAATTTGGGGCTTGGTGCTTGTAGCACAGTGGTTGTGGCACAGGCCATATGCACTGAAACTAATGGGTTCTAAACCTGAGGGGGAAAAGTTAGGCTTATTTGATTTATTAAAAATATATAGAAAACATTGTCAAATGTGAAATGGTAATTAATTTTGTGTGAATTATGGTTATATGTATATTCCAATATTATAAAGCATTAGTCTGTCTTACAACGTAAGACATTGGTCTGTCCTAACATGTATTGTTGGTAATAATTTCAATCCATCTCAAAAAAAGGAAAAAAAGTGTTTTTTTTTTTTTATAACTACCTGAGTCCAAAGTTTGTCCTAAAAAAGAAATATTAAAAGAGGCCAATGGATTCTCTCAAATCCAAATTCTTGCTATCTTTGAAAATTGAGTACTTTCAGACTAAAAACAGATTTTTAGAACTTTCATTGGAAAGTTAACATGTCTATGAGTATTACTAAACTAACTTCAAACAGAACAGAAATCAGTTGCGAGAAAATGGGCTAGTTTGTTATAACTTTTTGTTTAAAATATTGTTGATTCTGTCTGTGTTCTATTTTCTATAAGTCAAGAAAACCATTTTCTGTCTTTTGAGCTATTTGTAGCTTTTCGAGCAATGTATGTACTTATGAACAGAGTTTGAAACATGTATTTTTTCTCTCTCCTTGATTTCTCTGAAATTTAAAAGCCATTTGTAAATATTCTTAATTTCTGGCAATACAGCTATTTACATAAGTTTAATAAGAATCTGTTTTGTTCTATAGGACATGATGAAGGCACTAGTTATTTTACCAAGGCTTTGGCTGAAATATCATTTCCAGAGGTGTCCAGACTGTGTTAAGGAATTAAAGTTGATTTTATAAAGCCACTAAAAAAGCCCTTTGAAAAAACTGGCCAGATGCCCATCAATAATATTTCCTGATCTGTGGTAAGTAACAAAGGTCACTTTCTGACAGGTCTGGGAATCAAAATCTGCTTGGGAACTTCAAGAAAAGTAGAATTGACCCAGTGCATAAAGCTATCTAACAGCACAGATGACACAGATGAAATCTGGGCTCATAAAAGGTCTTTAAGAAAGTCAGGCCTAAAATTACTTATAAAAGATTCCAGCAAAGCCAATTCTAAAGGAGGGCCTGAATGGCTAATAATTAATTATTCTTATTGCACTTTATACAAATAATCAAACCCAGTATACTAAAGGTAATGTTTATTTTGGCAACTGAGTTAGTTCTGCTGTAATTTGTCTTTGGTGAAAAAGGAAATCAGAGAGAGAGAAATAGTTCAAAAAGGGGCTGTAGCCCACCTGTATAAAATCTCAGCCTGACTGTACTGTCAACTGATAAAATAAAACAACTGTTTTATTAAACTGATCTATTAAATGGGACTAAGGAACTGGCAAAAAAATATAAAATTAAGTACAGTAATTATATTCACCCTGAGGCCTTAAGACTCAACAAAGGTCACCTGTTGGCTATACTGAAAAATGTGCTTAGTATTAAATATTATCTGCTGTGTCTAAATGTTGCCCAGAAAAATCATCCCATGGTTTAGGTTGCTACTCTGGTTTATATTTGACAATGGACTTCATAGCAGAAAGAATGCAAATAATAGCTAGAGTTTGGGGTATCACCTGGAAACTATATATAACTTATAGACCTCAAAGTTTAAACAGAGTAAAGTACATGAATAGGGCCATAAAAACAAGAATCCATAAACTCTGCCAGGAAACAAAGCTTAATTAGATATAGGCCTTTGTCACTGTGTTATTCAAAAAGGCCTCCATCAATCCTCTGCAATTTAGCAGGGGCTCCTAAAGGAACTGAAAAAGACTAAATTAAATAGACAAAAACCCTAAAAAGAATAACAAAAGATCTCCACTTGGATAATTAACCGTGTTCTGTTTAGTCTTTTGTATCTGTACATTCTTTCTCTCTAAAGGATCAAAAGGACCAAGTCTAGGTCCAGGATCAGAACCCATTCCCCCTCAAACCAAGGTAAAAAGGACTTTACACCATTATCCTGTCCAGGCACAGCAGTGAGAATGAAAAGAATCCTTACCTGGAGTCATCACAGCTGGCTGAATAGAGCATCATCGCCCCTTGGGAAGTAAAGGTAAAGACACCCAACATGCCCTGCTCCAGGCACATACTGGAAGCTAGCTGGTTAATGCACGGCTGAAGCCTTAGGAAACCTGTCAAGGGACTTGTCTTAATTAAACTTTAAACTGAACTTTGGGAAAAGGGGAGCAATGTCACACAGAGAAAAGTAAAAACTCATATATATATTAGCCCACCACCATGGTACTAATAAGACCTGAGTAGAAAACCCAAGAGGAGCCACAGTCTCTAAAAGTCTAGTGCTGATAATTAGATTAACTTGTGGCCCTCCCCCATTATTTTAAACTACTTCCTACAACAGAAACTCAAGTCTATAAAGTTGATGGTGTTGAGTACCCAATACCAACTTATCCCAAATGACTCAGATGAATCAAGGATTTGATTACCCACTAAAACCAGTGGGGAATATAATAACCAAGCCCTCTACCCTTAAAAAAGAAACTTCCATTGAATCTATTATTCCTAGCCCCCTCAAGAATGGGGAGAACTCTGAGAAGAGGCCTGAAGATAAGGGAGTGCATAGGGAGGAGTAAGAACTTCGAGGAGAAACTTGAAGATAAGAAAGTACATAGGAAGGAGCGGCTTGACGTACCTCCCACCTCCTGCCTTGTACTACGTGACCCCCCCCCCAACTGCAATGATTCAGACTCTGTTGCTTTGCTTGCTTGCTGTGATGCAGAAATAGGTTACAAAGACCCATTTGATCTGTTATTTGAGGTCGCTTGCTTCCTATGGCAACAACTCCCGTGCAGGTACAATAAATTTTAATTTGCATAAAAGTGGGGTCCAAGTATCTTTCTCAGCTGTGTGAGTTATGATACTGGTAATGCAGGCAATTTTTCCACAGCTTACCCAAGTGTGCCCAGGCAATACCACCAAAAGTTTGCAGGAGTTGCCACATTACTGGGCTGAAGCATCCTCAGTGATGACACAGCTATGTTACCGAAGACTTAGATCACGACACTCAATTCCCTCTGAATACCTGGAAATAGTCTCAAGAAAGACAACTTCAAACAAACCCGGACTGCAAAAATTCAAAGAAATACCCAACTCTTCAATACCAAGACATCAACAAACATCCTCAAACATCAGGAACAACCAGGAAAACATGACTTCCCCTAATTAACTAAATGAAGTATCAGTGACCAATCTTGGAGCAATGGATATAGGAGATCTTTCAGGCAAAGGAATCAAAATAACTGTCCTAAAGAAGTTTGAGAAACTTTAAGACAACACAGAGAAGGAATGCAGAAGCATATCAGAGAAATTTAACAAAGACATTGAAATCATAAAAAGAAATCATGCAGAAAATTGGGGAAAAGAGTGAAGTGATTGTGAATTTGAAATAATTCAATTGGCAAAAAAAAAAAAAAATTCAATTGACAAACTGAGAAATGCATCAGAGTCTCCCAATAGCAGAATTGACTAAGCAAAAGAAAGATTGATTCAGAAGAGACAAAAGAAAAAAAGAATGAATAAGAAGAAAGCATTCTTGCAAGAGCTAAACAATGGCCTCAAAGGAGCTTATCTAAGACATATTTGACTTGAAGAGGGGGTAGGAAGAGAGATTCAGGGAGTTTCTTCAAAGAAATAACAGCAGAGAACTTTCCAAACCTAGAGAAAGATATCCACACTTGGAAGAAGAAGGTCATAACACCAAGCAGGTTTAAACCACACAAGGCTACTGAAAAGGTATTTCATAACCAGGCTCCTCCAGGTGATGAACAAAGAACAGGTCATAAGGGAAGCAAGGAAAATGCAGAAAACAAACACATATGGGAGCTTCAGTACCTTTGTCAGCAGGCTTTTCAGTGGAAATCTCACAGGGCAGGAGAGAGTGGCATGACACATGCATGCCTAGAATATTATATCCTGCAAAAATGTCCTTCAAACATGAAGGAGAAAGAAAAACTTTCTCAGACAAGCAAAACCAGGGAATTTCACCCACACCAGACCCATCCCATAGGAAATGCCGAAAGGAGTTCTTCAATCTGAAAGAAAGACTGGTAGTGAACAAGAGAAATCCTCTTGAGGGCTTGGCGCCTGTTGCACTGTGGTTAGAGCATTAGCCACATACACTGAAGCTGGTTCAAACCCAGCCTGGAGGCACAGAGAGGCCAGCGAAGGGCTTGCAGTCAACTTCAGACAGAATATTTATACTCCTGGAAATCTTTGGGTCTAGTTTCTCTTGCCTCTTCTCCTCAGGAGAGGAACAAACTTTTTAAACTTTCTCTTTGTTCTTCCTAAATAAAATCTGTTACCCTGAAACTTGTGAGTCACCTTGTTTTCGACACATGCTGCCTGTGCACTCCAGTTTTATTTCTAGTTTCCATTCATTTTTACTTTCAATTACTGGCATGACTCAGTTGAACTTTCTAGCTCAGCCGAGTAATTGAACCAGGACCCCTGACCCCCAATAAATCCCCTTAACATTTTGAAGTTTTAAAAAACACCAGAAAAGGTGGCACCCATAGCTCAGTGGTTATTGTGCCAGCCACATACACCAAGGCTGGTGGGTTCAAACCCATCCTGGGCCAGTTAAACAACAATGACAAGTGCAAGAAAAAAAGTAGCCGGGCATTGTGTGGGCGCCTGTAGTCCCAGCTACTTGGGAGGCTAAGGCAAGAGAATTGCTTAAGCCCAAGAGTTTGAGGTTGCTGTGAGCTGTAATGCTAAAGCACTCCACTGATAGTGAGTCTCTGTCTCAAATAAAAAAAAATCCCCTGAAGGTGCATAGCTGCTGGAAACAGTAAGGACACCAATATGGAAGACTCTATTGCTATAACTGTCATATATAAACCACTTGGATCCTGGGGAGGAAGACTAAAATACAAACCTATCAAAAATAACAACTTTCAGGCTCAGCACCTGTGGCTCAAGCCGCTAAGGTGCCAGCCACATACACCTGAGCTGGCAGGTTCAAATCCAGCCCAGGTCTGCCAAACAACAATGATGGCTGCAACCAAAAAAAAATGGCCAGGTGTTGTGGCAGACGTCTTGTAATCCCAGCTACTTGGGATGCTGAGGGAGTGGAATCACTTAAGCCCAGGAGTTGAAGGTTGCTGTGAGCTGTGATGCCATGGCACTCTACCCAGGGTGACAGCTTGAGGCTCTGTCTCAAAAAAAAAAAAAAAAAAAAAAAAAAAAACTTTCAAAGTGACAGATAGTATAAAAAGACATTAATGGAACATTTACAAAAGGTTAAAAAGTGGGGAGAATGAGGTTAAAGGGCAGAATTTCTGTTAGATTTCTCTTCACTTGCTTATTTGCAAGCATCATTTTTATACGTTTAAAATAATTGGATATGAGTTTTTTTTTCAAATTTCATGGTATCCTCATATCAAACACTACAACAGATACATAAAAAGCAAGAAAGTAAAACACGTTACCAAAGAGAATCACTTTTACCAAAGAAAGACAGGAAGGGAGGGAAGGAAGAAGGAAAGCAAAGAAACTTACAAAGCAACCAAAAATAACATAACAAGGTGGCAGTCCTAAGTCCTTACCTGTCAATCATAATATTGAATAAATTAAGAAAGACATGAGAAGTTAGGAGACAGAACAGAGGATGGCTGTCATCTGACGAGAGTTAGAAAAGAAGGTGTAGCAGGGGTGAGAGATATTGAAATTATTTAAACCCGACAGGAATTGTCTGAATAAAGTGTAACATAGTAAGTTGATACTTGGACATTTGCTGGGGTCATTTTTATAGAGCAAATCTTCTCAAGCTCTGTGTATGTGATGGCATTCTTAAGAAAATATCACATTTACATGACACATAGGATAATCCCATGAGGCTCCTCAAGACTAGATTTGGCCTACGGCTTTGATAGTCCTGGTCCTGCTCTGTTTATCACACTGTGAGCTGTGCCTGGCTTGGGGGAGTTACGAAGCTGTTCTGAAGCTGATATAGAAGGCTTGGACTTTCTGTATTTTACAAAGGGTTAGAGAAAGTGTGTCAGTATAAGGACTGAAACCCTGAAATAAAAAGAGGCAAAAATTATTTCCTGAATTTGAAAATACTGATATGTCCAAAGATGTGCATGAATGTGTCTGTGTGTGCACAGAAAAATAAAATGTAAAAGCAAATCATATACGTCTAGAATATATCTTTTTTTATTAAGTACTTTCTTTCTTTTTTTTCTGTAGAGACAAAGTCTCACGATATCGTCCAGGCTTGTTTTGAACTCCTGGCCTCAAGAGATCTTCCCACCTCTGCCTCCTCACAGGCATGAGCCACTGTATTTGACCTAAGTTATGGCTTTTAAATATTCATACATGTATACAAGAAGATATGAATAAGGAAGTGCATTTCACTGCTTATAACAGTGAAAAAATGGCAAAACCTAAATAATTTCTGTCTGCTTAACAGCCCATCAAGTTAAAGAAGACCAAGAAAAGAGTGAAGGAAGAAAATAGGTTTCTTAGCAAGGATCGGGAATTGCAATATTGTCTTAGTCCTGCTAAAGATACAGTGACTTGCTGGCTTTGTAATACTGCAGTATCAACAGTAAAGAAATTCAATGCTCATCAGCATTATTACCCTAACAAAGACCTCAAATACTTTAAATTAGAGAAGAGGTTCTCAACCTGTGGGTGGCGACCCACAGGAACTGTATTAAAGGGCTGTGGCATTAGGAGGGTTGAGAACCACTGAATTAGAGGGAGGTATTAAAGTTTGTGTTACAACTATTAACTGATGAAAACCAAAAGCAAAGACCATTCCTTCAAGCAGCAATAAGACCCACAAATAAGGTCACTAAGCAACTTATAAAGTAGCTTATATCCTCAAGGGCAAGTGTCCTCAAACTACAGCCGCAGTCCAAATGCAGCCTGCCTAGGACATTTATCCAGCCCGCCGGGTGTTTTTGCCACTGCTGCCTGTCCTGCTTGGCAGCCGACTCACCCCAGGGCTCGCAGTCTGGCCCTCCAACGGTTTGAGGGATAGTGAACTGGCCCCCTGTTTAAAAAATTTGAGGACTCCTGTTTAAGAGGAAAAAGGGAAGCCATTCAATGATACATTTATCTTGAAAGTTTTGAAGATATCTATTCCCCATATTCTGTCCACTGGAGTGCCCAAAGTGAGTTCTTTACGCAAAGAAAATCTTCTGTTGTGACCAGAATGAAGTATAAATGTGCAAGGAATCAGTAGTATCAGTTGATTCATACAAAGCGATGAATAAATAGTGAAAGAATGCATTGTTGAAGTTGTAGAATGCTTAGAACCTGATAATGTTTCAAAGTACAAAAGGAGAACCATAACTGATCAGCAGCATGAATGAGACTTCAACTGAACAGAACAACTCTACACAATACTTTAAAGGGTACCTCTGATCTGACGTGACCACAGGGCTCTTCACCTCCATCGTATTCTTTCTGGAAACCCATAACCCCAGGATACACATAACTACACTAGACCAAGTCAGATTGGGAGCCATTCTACAAAATACCTGACCAGAACTCCTCAAAATTGTCAAAGGCATGAAAAACAAGACCAAGAAACTATTGAGAGCAAGGAGACTAAGGAGACACTGGGAATAAACGCACCCATGGTGTCCTGCATGGGATCTTGGAACTGAAGGACATTTGATCAAATCAGCTTGGTGAAAGTTTGGAATTTAGTTCATAGTAAATAGTGTATCACTGTTGGTTTCTTAATTTGGACAAATTTACCACAGTAATGTAATATAATAACATTAGGGGAAATTAAAACTGAGTGAAGGAGAAATACCTCAAAGAACCTAAAGTAGAGTTACCATTTGATCCAGCAGTCCCAGTGCTGGGTATATACACAAAGGAAAAATGGACACCTGCACTTGAATGTTTACAGCAGCACAATTCACAATGGAAAAGATGTGAAAACAACCTAAGTGCCCACCAATACATGAACGAATTAATAAAATGTGGTGTATGCACACCATGCAGTGCTGCTCAGCCATAAATATTGGTGATCAAATATCTTTTGTGATGAAGGTACCTGGTGTCCATATGACACATTGGTGACGTCCATCTGACTCACCTGGTTAAGATGGGGTTTGCCAGTCTTTTCCACTAGAAAGTTGCTATTTTTCCCCTTTCATACTAGGATAGGGGAGGCACTCAGCTCAGCCCATCTTCAAGGGTGAGAAGGAGAAATTCTATCTCCTTGGCCAAGTGGAACACAGAAGAATATCTAGTATTTTTAAATTATTGTATAACAAAAGCAATATTGATTCATGTAAAAGTTTGTTGTTGGTTTTTTTTTTTTAATTCTCTGTTTACTTAACCTCTGCTAAGAATAATAAGATTAGCCTTCTAGCCGACCGGTAGAGAGCAGTTGGGAGAATGAAGAGTCCCTTGAGACCTAGAAAATCCACAAACTAGAAAACAAGCTTCTTTATGCCTAAGAGTTAATTAACTGAGTCTATCAGGTTAGTGCCAAGAGCTCAGTTTCCTAATGTGGCAGACCATGCTCCTGTGACACCAGAAGATGGCGCTGTTGAGTAACAGAAATTTTATTTAAGACAGCATCAAAATAATAAACTGCTTAGCAATACATTTAATCAAGGAAGTGAAAGATCTTTACATGAAAAAATATAATATTGGTGAAAGAAATGAAAGTAACACAAATAAATGTAAATATTTTCCATGCATATGAGTTGAATGAATGTTAAAGGTTTATACCATTTTAAACAATCTGTATACTGAATTGGATCTCCATCAGAATTTCAATGGTAGTTTTCAAAGTAATGAAAAATGCAGTTCTAAAATTAATATAGAACTGAAAGAGACTTTTAAAAAAATTTCAGATTAATATGAGGGTTTCATTTCTAAGGTAAAGTTCAAGTTATAGTTGAGCTCTTCACCCAGGGGGTGTGCTGAACACCCTCACACCGTGCACATTAGGCGAGGTCCTTCCAATTACCCTTCCCCTCCTCCTCTCCCCTCCCCTGAGCTAGACTATACTTGTGTTTTTTTCTTTCCTGTGGGTGTGTAATTGTTTTTATATTGGTTTCATATTAGTATTGAGTACATTGGATACATTTTTTCCATTCTTGAGATACTTTACTAAGAGGAATGTGTTTCAGCTTCATCCAGGTAAACACAAAAGATGTAAAGTCTCCATCTTTTCTTATGGCGCTGTCACAAAAAGAAGAGGGCCCTCTCCAGATACTAATCTGCTGGCACCTTGATCTTGAAGTAGGAAAAATAAATTCCTGTTGTTTATAAGCCACCCAATTTACCATATTTTCTTCTAGCAGCTCAGAGGGACCAGGACAGGGGTAAGGAACCAGCCTTAAGGTCACTCGTGGCTTTCTAGGTCCTTGAGTGCTGCCTTTTGACTGAATCTAAATTTTGCTGAACAAATCTTTTTATTATTATTAATACATTTTGTTCATCTTTTATATTTTTATTTTATTTTAAAAATGAACATACCAAAGAATAAAGAATACAAATTCAATAGAATGATCCACCCAGATTGGCACAATTAGAACATTAGTGAGCCGTAAGGGCTACATTGATGGTTACTACACTCATGATTTAGTTTTAACTCCCCTCACTTCCTGACTGGTGCCATTGTCACAGGAGGCTGGTTGGGGAGAGTTTGGGGTGGTCGAGAACCTCCAGTCTGTTATCAGATTTTGACAATGGTGCACTGAGCACTATGTTTCTGTTTAATGTGGAATTTGTGAATAGTTGCACAGTGCAACAATATCTCTAAATTCTGTGTCCTCAACAGCCCATCATACCAAAGCACACCAAGAAAATGCTTGGAAGGAAGGAAGAAAACGGATTTTTTAATGAGTATTGGGAATTGCGATATTATTTTGTTTCTGCTTTGTGATACTGCAATAGCACCATCAAAGACATTCAGTGCTCATCAGGACCACAAATATTTTCAATGAGAGGGAGAGACATGAAAGTTTATATTACAGAAATCAAAGATTAAAAGCAAAACAAAGACATTTCTTTCAAGCAGCAATAACACCTGGAGATGAGGCCACTGAAGCAACTTACAAAGTAGCTTATAGACTCAGGGCAAGGGAAATCATTCAAAGATGTAGAAATTGTGAGAGAGGCTGTTGTCAAAGTTGTGGGATGCTTACACCCTGATAACAGGTCAACGTGCAAACAACTGTGTCTTTTAAGGAGAACCATTACTGATCACAGCATGAATTAGCCTTCAATGTAACAGAACAACTTCATGCAATCCTTCAAAAGAAAAATATGTATTATTCAATCACTTTGGATGAATCAACTGATGCTACTGATTCAGTGCAGACTTTACACTTCATTCTGGTCATAATAGAAGATTTTTCTTTGCTATGAAGAATTACTCACTTTGGGCACTATTGTGAACAGAACAAGGGGAATGGATATCTTCAACAACTGTCAAAATGAATGTGAAGTTGGACTGAATTAGTAAATTTTGTGAGGGCGTGTACAGACAGTATACCTTCCATGACAAGAAAATACAAAGTGTTTATTGCACAGATTAAAAAAATGTATTAACACATCCAGATGCCCTCATTTCTTTTCCTTGTATGTTGCATCAGCAAAATCTCTGCACTAAAGCTTCTCTTTTAGGTGACACTTTGCAACAAATTATAAACATCGTTAACTATATTCCTGCAGAGGCGACACAGTATTGTCAGCTGCTGGTGTAAGTCACTGGAGGTGAATGATAAGGTATTCAGTGTGGATTTTCTGGCTATCACAGGGACAGGTGTTAGCCAACATTGATTTCTGTGAGAACAGAGAGTTACATTTTAGGAAGAACAAAATCAGCAATGTGAATTATTGAAAGAAGATTTCTCTGGGAATGTAGCATTTCTGTGTGATATCATGTCAAATGAAAAGGATTTTTTTGCAAGGTGAAACTAAATCTATATATATCATATGATAAATGGTTAAAAAAAAGTCCAAAAATTTCAAAAACAGCTATCTTTTCCCAAAATACTTCTTCGAAAGGATATTTCAGCTGAAAAATTTCCCCAGTTAGCAAAGGTCATTGATGATATAGGTGAATCATTTAAAGAATATTCAGTTGTTACAAACTTATTAATTGGAGAGCACAAGGAAAGATTTACTGACTGTGTGAATCATGACATCACACTCAGATTAGCATTTCAGCCTTTCCAAGGCACTTAAAGAACTACAGATAGAATTGATTGACCTTTCAATAGATGACATTTTAAGTTGTTGTTTGATGCTAAGAGAAATCTAATTGAAATACGGAAAAATGCGGCAGAATACTCATACCCTTAGCAACATGCCCTCCCAAAAGCTTTCTTGTTTTTCAATACTTATTGCTGCAAATCTACATTCTCCTACCTAACACCAAACAAGATGCCATTCAGGTCACAAACGATTGCTACCCATCCAGAGGACTGACTGAAACTATGGGCCTCCACCTGCAACCGCATATTCAAATGCTTTCCAACAGAAAGCAGACACAACAAAGTCATTTAAAGATAGCTAACTTTAAAAGGGACAAATGGTTTCATTTTTTGAAATTATGAAATTGAATTATATAGTCGTTAAATTTTTACAAAATAATGTACATGTTTAGGTGTGTCCAATCGGAGTTTCTTGAATGTGGCCTTATTTGATTACAGGCATATTTGATTTCTGCTAAACTAACGTGGTCTTCCAACATGAAAAGCTTCCCCAACCCTGGGGATCACACAGCTTTACTGGGAGGAGAAAACAGAGGATGAGGAGATTCTTCCTTTACGTGTCACTCGCCCAGGTCAGGCAACAGTTTAGCAGCTACATTCAGTCCCAAACTGGGTGTTCCCAACCCCTACCTCGGTGTTTAGATTATTTGTGTTAGACCTCCTTATTGGGCCACCCTCTTTTCTGCTTCTTTACACCCCAAAATTCATGTCACGGGTATCAACCAAACACCGAATATTTATTCTTCTGTTTAACCAGATTCAAAGGTGTCTTTGAATGAAGGAAATCAAATTGTTCCTCTCTTCATTACACCATAATTATTTGATTTCTAAGCTGTATTCAGGTTCAAATAGGACCTGTCATATCATGTTTTCAGAACAAAAGCAGGTATAAGTAAAAATTTTAAACTTAGGCCTAGAGTCGTGGCTTACTTCTATAATCCAAGGATTATGAGAGGCCAAGGTAAGAAGGCTTGCTTGAGGTCAAGAATGTGAGACCAGTTTGAGCAAGAGTGAGACTTTGTGTCCACAAAAAATAGAAAAAGTTAGCCAGCAGTATTGACATGGACTGTAGTCCCAGCTGCTTCGGAGGCTGAGGCAGGAGGATCACTTGAGCTCAGGAGTTAAAGGTTACAATGAGATATGATGTCTCTAGTCAGGGAGACAGAGTGAGTCTCTGTCTCAACAAATGAACAAAACTAAAAAAAAAAAAAAAAAAAAAAAAAAACCCAAACCTTTAAAATTTCAGCAGTAGCTATGTTATACATAATTTCTGATGAGAGTTATAAATATAAAAGAAATAAAGGTGACAGATGTAAAAACAAAAATAAAAGAAGGAAAATAATATAATGAAATGATAGTAGCAAAGATAGAACTTGGACTTCTCCTGGCTTAGTACCAATTTTTAATATCCCTCTACTGAACTAAGCCTAGGCTATGCTAATGTGTTAAGAGTAAAGACATTTGGGATGCTAATCAATTATTAACAAAAAGTCATTTCAGCTGGGCTCTAACATGAATCTTCACACCTAAAAGAAAAATTCTGAAGATTCCTTCTTGGTGCATTTCTTCCACTAGGAGGCTTCTGGTATAAAGAAAGGAATACTTCACATCCAGGAAAATCACATTAAGATCCCAGCGCTCACCCATTCAAGCTCTACCTCTTATTAATATGAATAGGGAATTGATTCACGTCATCTCAGGCAAGTGTTCAAGTGTGATGGTAATTTTATTACATAGAGACACTTCTGAGTGTAAATAGGTTATAATAGAAGTGATGTCTAAGTAAGAATTAGTGTGTCAAGATTTAAGTCCTGAATGTAAACACAGGTCTTCGACTCCTCTAAGTAGAGTTCTTTCTACTGCTGAACACCAAGACATTTGATTACAATGGTCAGAAGCCAGTTTTCACCTCTCTGGAGACAGCACAGCAGTGAAATATATGTCTCTTTTCTAGACTAGTGGTTACGTAGGCTTTTTATTTTAATATTTTAGCTCCATGTGTCTCTTTATGATATAGAACTCATGCTAAAAAGCTCAAAAATTGCTGTTTTTAAATAAGATTTCTTTGGAACATAGTCTCATAATATATTTTAAATGTTTGTTTCACGGTTTGTTTGTTTGTTTTGTGAGACAGATTCTCTCTCTGTTGCCCTGGTAGAGTGCCTGGTGATGTCGGCCTAGCTCACAAAAACCGCAGACTCCTGGATTCAAGTGATCCTTTTTCCTCAGCCTTCCAACTACCCGAGACTATAGGCACCTGGCACAGTGCCCAGCTAATTTTTTTTTTTTTTTTAGTAGAGACAGGGTCTCATTCTTGCTCAGGCTGGTCTTAAACTCCTGAGGTCAGGCGACTCTCTGCCTCAGCCTCCCAGAGTGCTAGGATTATAGGTGTGAGCCACCACACCCAGTCTTACTTTATATTTTTAAAGTGAAGATTGAAGTTTGAGACAATGAATCCTTGAGGAATGCACAAATCCAAATCTGCTTAGCAAGATAACGTTTTTTTTTTTTTCTTTAATTGGAGGCAGGAGTCAGAGAAGAGATTCCTGCAGTGTCTTTGGTCATGACACCCCCAGAAGATAAAACTGCAATGACAAAAAGCGGAAATGGGGAGATGCTCAAATAACACAGAGAATAGAGCTTATGTTTCCAAGGGCAGCCTGGGAGACAGGTGCCAAGGGGCTCAGAAAAAGTGAGGAGTGAAGTAGAGGCAAGTGAAGCAGGGCCTGCCAGGGGGACCTGGCCTGGCTGTGCAGAATGGCAGCTGGCAGAACTCCCTGCGGAGAGAGCAGCCTGTGTGGGGTTCCCACGGCAGGGCCTCTAGGGCTCAGAGGCCCAGGAGTCTATCTCAGGTGGATTTGTAAGAAGTGTTAAAGTGTAGCCCCTCACTCGCCATCCTCTGCCTTTAGGAAAACTGCCACCTGGTGTAGTCTTCCTTTGGAGATAAAGAAGCCTGTTTCCACTTGGGGCTTGGCAGAGAACTCTAGGGTGAGACAGACGTGAGCCCCACAGCTCAGTGAGAAGAGGCATTTTCCCTCTGCCATCTACCATGGTTCCACCATGAAATTGTTTACTGAGGAAAAATTAGTACTTAGTATTATGATGCCAAACTAAGTGTTCTCAATGTTGCCTTTCTCCTGTTAGATCATTTTAATATGATAAATGCATGAAAAAGTATATTTGATCCTTGCAATGTAGTCTTACTTTGATGATGGGGAAATTTAAGATTTAAAAATATTGTAGAAATATATCTTTGCAAATTCTTTCAGAAGTTATGACTGACTGGTGGCAAATACTATTACCCACAAAAAAAAATTCTTATTTTTTTCTGTGGTACGCCTCCATATTACAGGAAAATAAAAACTACAACCAAAAAACATGGTTACAATACTGAAAAGGCCTGAGATGAGTTTTGATACTAGAGGAAAAAAATAATTTAAAAGTAGCACAAGCATGACATGGATTCAATATTAAACATAATTATATACTACTTTAAAATGCAGACTGAGAGAAGACCTATTGTGTGTCATGGACATTTTCCATGTTGATGGGCTGAATGTGATGTATCTGATATATTAAATGTGAGTTAACACTTCACATTTTTTCTTCTTATAAATAAGTTATTAATTTAAAATTTGTATGCTATTCCATTTATAAAAGAATAATATATAGAAATTATATGGCATTTTATAATCCACAGTAATCTGCAAACTTTAAATGAATAATGCAGACAGCACCACTGGGAGCGGGTCACAGATCCCGTCTACCTCATTTTCATAAAAGATCCTGGGGAATAAAGTCATACAAAACACTAGGTTTAGAAATTGTCCATAACTAGAAATACAATTTCTATCTGGTGCGTGTGTGTGTGGGGGGGTGTCTTGAGTCTATCAAACACATGCTAGAAGTTACAGAGAATGGAACAGACAACCCCAATTTAATAGGATGTTGGGGCAGCTATGGGTAAAATATACGTATAAAAATAGCACGTAAAAGAAAAGCATCCTCAAAATAAGACACTGTCTCATAGACGAGCTGAGACGGAGAGGGGAACTCCTGAGAGATGGCTTGTCCCAGAGATTTATTTTTTACTTATGTGTAAAATGGACACAATGCAGTAAAATATCAGAGCAATCCCATTTAAATTAGTTTTCAGAAGGGAAAGGGTAATTTAGGAATGAAGGAAGGAAGACAATGGCAAATAAAGAGGAACTTACCATGAGCTCCAGCTACTTATTGTAAACTTTCATCACAGCATCTGTATTGAAAACTGTGATTGCAGCTTTTCGGCTGGTAGAGTATTTCTTGGGATATTTTACAACATTTTTTGAGGAACAAATGATATATTCTTTCCTTGATAAAGGACTGATGAGCTCCACAGACAGGAGAAGTTAAGGGATATACCTCTCCCCAGGCCTGTTCAGAGTCTTTCTTCTGTTGTCTACTAGTTCTCTGCTGTATCTCCTACCTTCCCACCTTCCCACCTTCCGTGTTACTCTCTTGCTGTTTTGTATATAAAAGGGGAAACTTTTTCGATCAGGCCATTTTATAATTCTTGAGAGTTTCTGTCTCTCTGAATTCTTCAAAGTTAAGACTTTAAAAAAGAAGGCCTGGTGCATGGCTCACACCTGTAATTCCTGAGATTAGGGAGGCCAAGACAGAAGGATCACTTAAGTCCAAGAGTTGGGGGTTGCTGTGAGCTACAATTGCACCACTGCTCTCTAGCCTGGGCAATAGAGCAAGACTTTGTCTCTAAAACAAAACAAAACAAAACACGTTAAAAAGAGACATTTCATAAGACACTTTAATTGCTCTTCCTGTTTCTGTTGCCACACTGCAGGAGGGACCATCTTCTGTGTCACACAGTATAGACAATGCGTGGCTACCCATCCACGGTTTGCTTGAGAATGGATTCCCCCTTAGCTCTGCTTAATGTCTCTGAGATCTGTGTCTAACCTACTTTGCTGTGGTGCTCACTCCTCAATGGCAAGAGAAGACTTGGTATGAATAGTCTAGCAGTAATCACAGAGACTTAAACAGGGAGGAGTTGTTGATCTTAGTCCAAGGGAAATCTGAGGATATTATAGCAGCTAACAGGGATATCAAGGATCCAGATTTTTTTCATTATTTTGCTCCATCATTTGGCTTTGTCCTTACTCCTGTCACCTCGTGCCTGAAAGACAGATGCTGTGATACAAAGCACTACAATGTACATTTTCTGGGCTGGAAGAAAGAGGTAGTGGTTGTGATGGTGTCATGCACCCTCACTAGCCAGACCCTCCTATGGTCACTGAAACATGGAGAGAGGCTGGGAAATGGAGTTGTTAGCTTTCACTGCTCTTATAGGAGAGAAAGATATGGAAGAAGGGAGTTGGAAATGATATTGTATCAGCCAAATTAACATTTGCCACTAACGTGAACTGAGAAAGGCCATTTCTAACCTTTCTCCAATTGTCACAAGTGGTTGATTCCACCATATTTTCTGTATTTCACTATTATACTTCTCACCTAGTTTCACATAGGACACCTCATTTGTTTAAAAATTAAATACTCTCTGTGTAGGCTGGACTAGAACAAGGAGAATAACCACAATCATATTGATTTGTTCATTAAACCCCTCAATTAACACTCAATTATTGAGCATCTATCTGTTATTACCAAGCCCTGAGATTTAACGTTGACTAATGTATATTTCTTGTCATTGAACACATGTCTTATCTGTACACTGCTTTATCCATTAGGAGTGTTTTTAGCTTCTAAAAGAAGAAAATTCAACTCACAGTGACTGAAACCATATGAACAATCCATAATTTACTTTTCAAAAAATTCAAAAGAGGGCGGCACCTGTGGCTCAAAGGAGTTAAGATGCTGGCCCCATATGCCAGAGGTAGCGGGTTCAAACCCAGCCCTGGCCAAAAACTGCAAAAAAAAAAAATTCAAAAGAAAGTGCGCAGCTCCACAATGTTAGGATACTGGGATTATGGGATTCTGTCTTTGTGACCCCTGTCCCCTGCCCCCCCAATTGGTTATAAGAAGGCTGCCACAGCTCCAAACACCTCATCCTTTAAGAACGTGCCTAAAGACAGCCGAGAGAGACATGAACTATTCTCCTATGCCTCCTTATTTTATCAGAGAATACAATCTTCCCAGAGACCTCCTTACCAGACTCATTGCCTAGAACAAGATCAAGTGGCCACTACTTGCTTTAGGGAGGCTAGAAGACGTGGTAAGAAAGGGAGAGGAGGCTGTGAATTCATGTTGGGTGGGAGGACAGGAGGGTTGTTGTAAATGCTTCACAGCGTTCTGCATCTTCTACATTCATGATCTCACCTTATGACTCAACGACGCCACCATCCAAGCCTGCTGCTAACTCAAGCCTGGAATTGATGGTATGAGAGCTATAGGCAACATGGGAACTTCCGGCTGAGAAGTAATTTAAGGTCTTTTGAAGGTGCAAATTTAATGCAAGGGTTTTAATAGTATTATGATATATTTGCCTGTAGAATACGCATGCAAGAACCCAAGGAGTAATTAAGAAGATTTTGTAGTTTGGGAAGATAATTACATGGTGTCATGAAACAAGAAATCAATATTGTAGGCTGAGCTTTGGGTAAGACATTGGAAGTATTCTGAGCCTCTGTTTCCTTGGCTGTAAAATGATGTACTTGGACAAGATTAGATGGTTCCTAAACTCAAATATGAGTGCCCATACATACAGCCATGATGCTGGAAGTCATGGGCTAAGAGAATATTTAAAGAGAATATTTAAAATTATCTATTTCGACTTCTTTTCCAAATGGGATAAATTAGGCTCAGAAAGGACACCATTTGTCTAAATTTACCTACTTGTTAGAAATTTGACTCCTAGCATGTAACACATTATGGTTTCACAAATAATTTATATCCAGATATATTTCTTAAAGATTTGGCCTCTCCTCTCTTATTTTTTCATGCTACACAGACAATCTCTCTGATTGCACTCACCCTATTTAATAGAATACAAACAATGAGTTTTTTTTTTTGAGACAGAGTCTCACTATGTTGCCCTTGGTAGAGTACTGTGGCGTCATAGCTCATAGCAACCTCATGCTCTTGGGCTTACGGAAACGATGAGATTTTAAAAGTCCATTTTTTAGCCGTAAGTTCTTAGGAAAATTAATCTCTCTGTAAAATAATAACCATCTTTTTCATAGCTTTTTTTTTTTGAGACTAAGTAGGTAATATATTAAGAAACCTGTTTCCGGACTAACACACAGCAAGTAGCCACTCTGTGGTAAGCACGATTGTCATTACTGTCTGTCCAGTTATCAGTTCTACTGCTCATAGCTCCTCTAAGCCTGAGAAAGTGCTCTCGACCATGTTCCTGAGTAGGATGAGGTGAGGTTAATCACACTACTATTATCTTGTCTTTGTACGATCATATCTTCTACCCTCACAGTATACATATAGCTATGATGGCTTTGTGTGGTACTAAGGGTGTGGCATCTCACTGGAAGGCAGACCTGTCATTATTATGCTGTCACTGAGCCAGTAACTGGTGATTTGTACAAGAAGATTCAAACAAATTAACAAAAACCTTAAATTGGGGATTCAGAGCCTGAGATTCATGAATAGGCTTCAGGGGTACAGGAAACCATCTGACATTTCATTGCGACAGATTTTCTTAACCTCGGCGCTCTGGACATTTTGGGCCAGATCATTCTGGGGACTGCCCTGTGCACTGTGTTTAGAAGGATCTCTGGCCCATCCTCCCTTGATGCCAGTAACATCTCCCAGTCATGGGTCATAGTAGTGTAAAGCATCTCTAGACCTTGCCGAGTTTCTCTTGGGGGCATGCTATCTCCTCCTGGAGAACCACCGTGATAATGCCTAATATACACCATGGATGTGCATTTTTCTTTTCCTGGAAGGCTCATCAATTTCATTATAGTCTTAAAAAGGTCTGTGACCTCAAAGGGTTGGAACCAATCCCTAAATGTTGTTCAAAATAATAATGAAGAAAATACACATCTCCTACTTGTGGTTGTGGAAAAAATGGTAAACCAACACAACTTATTTGATCCTATAGTTCCTCTATTAGGTATATATCCAGAAGACCAAAAATCACACTACAATAAAGGTATCTGTATCAGAATGTTCACTGCAGCCCAATTCATAATTGCTAGGTCATGGAAGAAGCCCAAGAGCCCATGGATCCACTAATGGATCAATAAATTGTGGTATATGTACACCATGGAATACTATGCAGCCATTAAGAAAGATGGAGACTTTACCTCCTTCATGTTTACATGGATGGAACTGGAAAATATTCTTCTTAGCAAAGTCTCCCAAGAATGGAAGAAAAAGTATCCAAT
>CAUYQV010112825.1:0-29429 GCA_963574575.1 Galagoides demidoff
CCTGTGGTCCCAGCTACTTGGGAGGCGGAGGCAGGAGACTCACTTGAGCCCAGGAGTTGGAGGTTGCTATGAGCTGTGATGCCATGGCACTCTACCCAGGGGGATAGCTTGAGGCTCCGTCTCAAAAAAAAAAAAAGAAAACAGTCCAGACCTATACTGTCTTTTCAATTAGCTGAGATGTCATGAGGAGAATAAGACAGAGACATGAAAGATTAACAAGGTGGAAATGAACCAGAGACCAATGAGGTGTACAGAAGGAGTCTGGGGTATTCAGAGAGGCAGAGGTGACATTCAGGCTGATGGATCTGGGTTGACCTCATGGGCAAAGTGACATTAGAGCTGGACCTTGAACTGAGGGGTAGAATTTGGGCAGTTAGGCACTGGGGAGACCATGCTGCTGGGGAAGAACACTCTGAACCAAGCGAAAAGGTGAATAATATCTTCACACTTGGGTATGTGTACCCTGAGTGTACAGAACTGGGGGTGGGTAGGTTATAAACACACAGTGCCAGAATAAACCTAGCACTTCTTCCTGGAATATAAATTTCACTCAAAAAAATTAGGGAGAAAACATTTTTGTGTAACAAACAAGATATAATAGTTGTATTAATTTTTAAATATAAAACATGCAACTTAGTAGTAGAAATGGGTTAGCCTCGGGCTAAATCCCCAGACCTCCTCCCACTAGAGGGACTTCTGTGGAAGAGTTGGAGGGGCCATGGCATCTAAGATCATTGTCACTTTTGGAAACAAAATAGGTAAAGCAAAAATACAAAACATGTGGCTACTCAGTGAGGGCATTTTGGGGCACATGAGCTGGGGTGGGATTGGAGCTGACCAAATACAGTACAGAGAACTCTCAGGGCCAATGCTCACATCACCTGCCTCAACTGGGAGGCTGTGGTACTCCCCGACTGTTTTCTCTCCGGGACCTCCCTCTCTCCTTTCCCGCCAGTTTCCTGAGCTCTCCAATCCTTCTCCACCAGGCACCAAATACAGCTTTTTCCTGCCTCCCTCCCTTTGTGTTCTACACACTTCTGGCCCTTTCTGGGGTATGTTAGTATTTAGAATCAGCAATGGGGGGTGGGGGGTGGGATCCAGTCTTTGGCTCTGAGGAGCCAGGCCTGAGCCACAGCCAAGGTCCCTGGACTCCAGTCCTGGCTCCTTCATGCACTGCTGTCTGGCTGTCATTTTGCTGTGTGCCTGTTCCTGCTTATTCACCTAGACTCCAGTTATATGTAGACCTTGGCCCTGCAGGTTTTGGCCCCAGTCCCAGAGAAACAACTTTCCAGGGTGTGTCTAGGATGAATCTACAATAAAATCTCAAGGATGTTAAGGGAAGCCAGCTTACTGATAGGGAGCTAAGTACCGGCTAACCTGAGTGGACACACTGCCGAGGTCCTACAAACTGACCTTTTCCACATTCCTGGATGTTTCAAATGTGAAAAAACCATGTGCATAATAGGCACTCAATACATGCTGCTGAGTTGAATGAACTCAGGTAACCAACATGCTGAGCAGCCCCCATGTTCTGACACTAACAAATACAGTGCCTTGTGCAAGTGGCAAGGAATTAGAAAGAATGGTGAAAGGTACTCCCCTTTAATCAGTAATAAAAGAAGGAACCCTTTCCTCCAAGCTGGCACAGGGGTTGGGGCTGATGGGCTGGATTTCATGTTTTTGTCACTCCTCTTGCCAGAGCACAATTTAACACAACATCCCTGCTGTGAGGGACGTAAAAGGAGAAAAACATGGACGGACCTGGCCCCCAAATGGCTTCATGTCATGCTTGGGAAACCAAGATATGAATTCAAAATAAAACCTTAGGAGTTAATATTCATCAACATCAATAAACGTATTTTGAAAACTTTCTAAATACTGAAGGGTAATTATCAGAGTGATGGAGAAAGCAATTGCCATGATTTTAGAGGAAGAGAACCAAGGGTTTAGGGTCGCCAGAAAGAGGTGGAACTTGAGGAAGCCTCACAGAGACAGAGACATTCAGGCTGTTGAGGAAAGGGTAAGTTGCATGAGCAGATGTGGGCATCTACTTCAGCTGCATTTAACCATCATTTGGTAAACATCTGCTCTGTAATAGATCCCTGGGAGTTTAGGGATAAAGAAGCTGTATGGGTCCAAAGTCAAGTGAGTTTGAAGTCTAGTGAGAGAAACTGACCCAGGAACAGTGACAGTGCACTATGCCTATACTACCAAAGAGCGGAACCCAGGGAATGAGGAGCAAACAGGTGACTGGCTGCCCATCTGCCCTGTGGTACCCCAGAGGGAACAGACGAATGCCTCCTCCACCCTTTATTTCTGCCTCAATTTGGAGAAACCTGAATGTCAGCGATTACAGGTCAGCTCCACTTTGCAGATAGACAGACTCAGGTTCTGGTCCAAGTCTTCCATTTATCTGCTATGTGGGCAGAGATAACCTCTCTGAGCTTGCTTTATTATTGTGAGATAAAAGTCTGTGCACATCAAATGGACATTGTCATTATGAAGGTGGCGGAGGCGGCTATAGCATATACAACAGTGCAGGGCCCGAGGGCAGCCATAGAGGGGACTCCCCTACTTGGGAACCAGAGGCCAAAAGTCAGCAGGCAGACACTTTGGCCCCTGGACATAATTTATTTGGCCCTCAAGGTCTTCAATTTGAACTTTTTGAAAATGTTGAGTTTGTAGAAAACATTTTAAAATCAGAAAATTTCATTAAAAATACAAAAAATATAAAAAATGTATACACATTTTAAGAAAGAAAATAGCTATTGAAATTGTAATACTCAGGTCATGTTTAACTTCCGCAGTTGTAAGAGATGCAGATGCAATATACAAGATGACAAATGTTATTGGTATATATTGAATATTGCAATTAGAATACAGTTTTTTTCCTTCTTAAAATGTACATACATTTTTTTTGACACCTTCTGGATGTATAAGAATCAAACATTTATATTTCTGACTTTTCTAAAAAAAAACAGGCTCTCTGAGCAGTGGGCCTACAATTTGACGTGTGAAGAAGTCCATAGGGCTGATTGGACTGCCCTGGTTTACCTAGTCCCTACCTGCCCCACTCACTGGCCTCTGCCCAGCCACAGGGTACCTTTTCGGAGGTTTGGAATGTTCCAAGCCCCAGTCTTTCTTGTATCCTAATGTGTTTTGTCCAGTTTCTCTAAAAAGAAGGGAAGAAAAATCTCCCTACCGAGGTAGAGAATATCTACTGATCACTCCCATTCTGGCCCTTTGGAGCTAATCTTCACCTTCACTGTTTCATTTGATTCTCATAGTCACTGTGCTCAGAGTGGAGCAAAGACTCCTCCTGATACCTCCAGAGATGGGTCTTGAAGAGTGTGTAGGAGTATCTTTTCTTGGATGAGCAAGTTAAGGTTAAGTGACTTGCTTGGGGTTACCCACAAATAAGAGCTGGTGTCCAGCCCAGACCCCTGCTTCTGGATCCCCTCTTCCTAGCAGCTGAGTGAGCAGGCAGAGCTTTTCAAGGCACAGGTGTCTTTGGACCTTGATGTTGCAGGCTGCTTGGCTGGAGAGGAGGGGTGGTTCAGCTCCTGCATGAACTCAGAAGATAAAAAATGATTTTCTATAGTTTCCCAGACAGGAAGAGCTAAAAACTGAGATGTCAGAAAAGTAGGCTAAGAGGAAAATGGAGTCAAAGCCCCAGGCTGGGGAGACTGAAGTTTCATGGGCCCTTCTCGTGCAGGAAGGCAGGGGTGATTAGGTCAGGCTGCCCTGAGCTGTCCAGCATAAATCACACAGAGGACTGAGAACTGCTTTTCTGACTTTTTCCCACAGTGGCCATTGCCTGGAGCCAAGAGGAAAGCTTAGCTGAGAATAGCCCTCCTCCCCAGTGGTTTTCCCAAGCTCCTAAATCTCTCAGTTGTCCCAGTCCCAACAGCTTCAGGGAAGGAGGTGCTAAGAGGTAGCTGGGTGGTGGGGCCAAGGGATCATCCTCTTCCCTGGGCACCAGCCACTTAGGTATTAAAACTTGGAACAGGGCTCGGCACCTATAGCTCAAGCAACTAACACGCCAGCCACATACACCAGAGCTGGTGGGTTCAAATCCGATCCAGGCCTACCAAACAATGACAACTACAATCAAAAAATAGCTGGACATTGTGATGGATACCTGTAGTCCCAGCTACTCAGGAGGCTGAGGCAAGAGAATCACTTAAGCCCAGGAGTTGGAGGTTGCTGTGAGCTATGACCTCACAGCACCCTACCCAGGGCGCTGTCTCAAAAAAAAAAAAAAAAAACAACTCAGGACAGATTGCCAGTGCCAGGTGCCTACCTGTAATGCACAGGCCCACCGAGTGTTAGAGCCAGGTTAGAATCTGTGCTCAGGGTCACAAGCCAGATTTCCTAGGAAATGGTACCTGGGGAAAAAATAGCATGTTAGAGAGTGGTCTTGGGTCATACCTGTGGGAGGAAAGGGAGAAGGATGAACAGAGGGAGAGGTTGGGCTGTAGTGTGGTCTCCGGGAAGACTCAACTGAGCCCATGAGGCAGCCCTGGAGCTGGCATGGCCCTTCAGAGTCTTCCCAAGGTTGGGCCTGGGAGCAGCCTTTGGACTCCTACACTGATCAATCATTGATTGTCAGCTGCCCCTGTAAGGGGGTATGGCTTTGGGCAAAGCAGCTCTCCTCAGTCAAAAAAATTCCCTAAGTGGGCTGATAGCTGAGGGTGAGGCTGGAGAAATAACGCTTTCCTTCCTGAAGGTGGATCTGGGCAACCCATTACCATATCCACCTCACACAGTATTGTGCCAAGTACTTCACATAGATTAACTCATTGAATTCCCCTGACAACACTGACAAGAACATTTTAAGAAGTAGTGATTATTATTATTATCTCCACCTTATAAAGGAGAGGTAAGAGGTTAGGTTCTTTGCAAAGAGAATTGGAACCACGATTTGAAACTGAGACACGTGCATTATGTTTTGGAGAGAAAGAGAGAGGAGAGGAGACAGAGAAGGATAAAAGGATAGATAAGAGGAGAGGGTGAAACAAAAGGAAGAGGAAGGAGAGGGGTTCCCCCCTCCCCCCGCTGCAGTCCTGCTACAAGTCCAAGGAAGCCCCAGAGCCAGCACAGAATTATGATCCCCAGATTAGTCTTGGGTCAGTCTCAGTGGGTCCACCCAAGATAAGGGGTGTGTGCAGTCATTCAGAAAAGGCCTTAGGTCCAAGGTAGACAGGCAAAGAAAAAATGTGGCACATTCTCTCCCAAACCTCCCCTAGTCAAGGAAGTTGTGAGTTATAAAATTCTCCCAAAGAAGGAAAATGTGATTTTATCATTCTGGAAAGTTATTCTGGGCTTTAAAACCCAAGGATGATGCTCAGGTTTGCCCTCAATCTACCGAAATAGTGGCTCCCAACATGAGCTCCACTGATGTTGTGAAAAATAAGGTGTGGGGGATCTTCTCTCTGAACTGGTGAATCTACTCCAGGTCTGAACTCTGTCCAGTGCAGAAGACGCTCTGCTCTCGGCTGGATCCATCGCATCGCCCGACATTTGTGAGAATGTATCACATGGCAGGCACTGAGCTAAACTCAGAGGAATCAAAGATGACATGGCCGTTACTTGCCTCAAAGAGCCTTAACCTGCTATAAAAGACAAGGACATGTATATAACTATAATATAAGAAAGGGAGTGATAGGTACTGTGGGTGCAAAAAATGCTGTGGGAATTCAGAGAAGGGAGTGATAACTTCCAGAAGGGAAGCTTCATGGAGGGAAGTTGTCTTTTGAACTGTTCCTTGGAACATGGAACAAAGTATGATTTGAATCAAGAAAATAAAAGCAATGTAAGGGAGTTCACTAGCATGTATTCAAGAAAATACAAACCTTGTACAAAAGCGAAAGTATTTTAGTTTGGATGGAGCATGGAGAGGATGAAGGGGAAATTCAAAGGGCAGATTGGGCCTAATTCTCAGAAGTCCTTAAGTGCTAAAGATGTTTGAGATTTATTTTATAGGCATAGGAGCCATTGGAGATTTGTGGGCAAGAATGTAAAACATCTGAATGTGCTTTGGAAAAATGAAGTAGAATGGGAAAAACCCATGAGCAGAGAGACCAGTCTGGACACCACCGTAGTGGCTTGAGTAAAAGAAGGATGGGCAGGTCCAAGGCAGTAGCAATGGTATGAAGACCATGGAACAGATATCAAAAATAGGGAGCAGGTGAAGTCAGCAGAACTTGGCGACCAATTATCTGTAGTTGACCAATGACAAAAAGAATCAAAGTAAATTGGACAGTTTTGAACTTAAGAGATACAGGATAACAGAAAGGGAGGACAGTAGAGTAAAAAGGCTCTCAAGGACTAAGAAGGACTTGTGGAAGTGGAGAGGAGATAGTGAGCTACAAGTGTCATCTGCTTAGGGAAGACAGCAGGAGCCATTGGGATGGATGAGGATGTCAAGGTTAGAATGCAGTTAAGCTTGGCATGGCCAAACTTTCTTAAAAATTGCATCTGCCAAGGTCTCCTCACTATCTCTTTCACTCATTAATTTGACAGATAATTATTACATATGGTCTTTCTGTGGCAATGCTGAAAGGAATCTCCTAGAGAGATAGTAAATAATTAAAAACTCTAATATATAATGTTTCCCCTAAATAATAATCATCTTTATAATCATAAGAGCTGTAACCATTTGCTCATCACCCTTATACAAGGCACCAGGCTAAAATTAGACATGTTTTATTTCATGTCATTGTTTAATAACCTGATAAGTTAGGTATTATTATTATACCCATTTTGTAGGAAATTGAAGCTCTAAGAAAAGTTATCCCCCATATAAGATTACACATGGTACATCATCAAGGATCCCAGATTTAAGCACTGATTATTAGACTCCAAAGGCCCTGCCATTAACTGCTGGACTGTTTGGTGACAGCCAAATAAGATATGCATTTTAAAAAATATCAAATAACAACCCAGATACTTGTACCATCAAATGTTTAAGAAGCACCTTGCACATGTCCTGGCACACAGTAAGTACTTAATAACTTGTTCAAGGTAGGCAGGCAGACAGGAAGGGTCTATGGAATATATGACAACTGCTAGTAGTTCAGGGAAAGAGAAATCTCAGTAGATTGCAAGGGGCAGGATTTGTTCTGCTGGAGGACAGAGAGAAGAACTTTCTAGAAGAGAGGAATCTAGAAGCTGAGAGAGAGATAGGGTAGGTGAATCCAGAGTGTGTCTTGGAGGTGTGAGGAAGCCAGTTTGGCCAGAGAAGACCATTGTATACAGACGTATAGCAGGAAATAAGTTTCAGAACGTCTGCTAGGTTCGGTGCATTTTGAACAGGACTAGGTCACTAAGTTTTTGAGACTGGGAATGGCATTTGCACAATAAAATCTGACTTTAGTTGGCAAGAGAGATCGGAAGGAACAAAGATGAGAGCAGTCTGGTTGTGAAACCTGCAGCAACCCACCATAAGCAGGGTGGGATTGAGAGTGGATACTGGGTGGAGGTGACCCATTCTCCTGGAGGAGTCAGGCAGGCTGTACAGTACCCATGGACATTTCCAGGCTGGAAAAGTGGCACTGCAGAGCCCCCCTCACCACCCTAGGGCTGTAGAAATAATATCCTGAAGTAGCTGATTTTCTATGTTTAACTTTGTATCACTCGCTGTCCCCTCAGCAGAGAGAAGGAGTCCAAGAGAATGGAAATCAGTATAAGGAAGCTTTGATTAGGAAAATTGATAGAGAAATGCCCAGAATTTGGGCATCCAGGGACAGTAGAGGCACAGCCTCTGGCAGGGACAGCTACCAAGAGGAGATCAGATGCAGGCTGCAGAGAGGGTGGTGTCAAAGCAGGCAAGACCCAAAGCCTGACTGGAACCCTGTCCTGCCACCTGCATAGGCAAGGTGACTTGGCAAGTCATCTAATCTTTCTAAGATAACTAACATGGAAACATCCAGCCCAGTGCCTGGCACGTGTCTGATACTTAACAAACATATGGAGAACAGGAAGATCTTAGTCTTCAGTTTGCTCACCTGCAAAACTAGGATAACAATCTTAGACCTGCCTGCCTACCCGGACCACAGGGAGGACCCATTGAGGTGCAGGCTATGAGCACTCTCTGCAAAGGTGGTAGAGCAATCTACAGGGGAATATTGTAACTTTCATGGGTCAGTGGCACTCCCCACAGATCACTTTCCAGAAGCAGAAAGAGTATTTTTAAGAATCTCTACACCTCTTTCCACCAAAAAGCAACACCAGCCCATGTGTGCTCTCACCCTTGAAGAGACAGAGGGTAAAGTGAAAAGATACCGGAGGCCCTTAGGACACTGGGTCAGAGACTCTTCCAGGTCAAGAATCATTCTTCAGTGCAGAAGCAAGAATCCAATGTATTCAATTCCATATGAAGGCAGTAGATGATCTAATACAAGGTGGGGGGTAGGAGAATGAGCAAGTGGGGAAAGGGGAGGAGGGAAGGCAGTGGAGGGTCCCAGTGTAGGGCACACCTCCTGGGGTTGGGACACAATTACAAGAGGCACTTTACCTAACAAATGCAATCAGTGTAACCTACTTCTTTGTACCCTCAGTGAATCCCAAACAACAAAAAAGAAAAAAAATGGTTCTTCATCTCTTTATCCCTAGTCCCCGGCATTGTACCTGCATGGATTGAACTAAACCTTGTAGTACCCACAGACTCCATGCTTGAGGCCGATCAGGACATTCATAGCTCAGAGCTGATCCAAAGCCAGGTTCCAGTGAAGGGATCAGTGGCCTGTAAACTTAAGTCATGTAGCGATGAAGGGAGCCAGTGATGGTGAGCAGACTGGGGTGATCTATAAACAACCTCATTGTTGCTCTGACAATGTCTCTTGGGCTTAACATTCAAGGCCTTTCCCAATTTGATTCCTCCTGACTTCCCATTCTTTCCTTTCCAGCAACCTGCTTATCCTTATTCCCCAAGCACACCCTATGTCCTCCCACCCCACCAACAGACCTTAACTTCCTTTTGCATCATATGCCTTTGTCCCACTCACACCTACAGTCGCCCCTGACTAAGATATGGTATGTGTGTCCCCTCATCCATGAAGGGTTATCTTGCAGGGATAACTCTCCCATCTCCAAATCTTTGCCACTCTTTTTGCTGTCCTGCTACACTCTGGTTTACCTCCCAAAGTCTTAATTACAAGGTTGGACAATTAAGTTCACAAACTCATTCTAGAAAAAGTGCTACATAACTTATTGTTGAATATCACTAGGGTCACCTTTGAAGTACTGCCCTTGGGAAACAGTGCACCAATGCCATTACCCTGAAAAGCACTTTTGGAACTCTTTTTCTGGAATGGACATCAGCACTGTTCTCATATAAGAAGTGACAATTAAGTCCATAAACTCATCCTAGAAAAAGTGCTGCATACCTCATTGCTGAATATTGCTATGGTCAACATATGGTTGAGGAGAGTACCTCAAAGGTAACCATAGTGATATTCAGCAATGAGGTAGGTAAAATTTTTCTAGGATGAGTTCATGAACTGTCAGACCTCATATGAAGATACGCATTCCATCTCTCTTTTGACCCATTAGTCCTTTAAGGACTGGGACTATGCATACTTGTTTTTATAGATTAGGAAACTGAAGCTCTTTCCCCCAGGATCTGCCACAGTGTCTTATGCAATGTAGGTGCTTCATAAATATGTATTAAATGAATGAATAAATGAATATCCAGTGCAATCATATAGTTTCCCTGTCAACCCCATCAGCATCTGTTCATTCATAGTGGGTAAGCCTTGAACTAGTGCTGTGTCTAGTACTTGGTGGGTCCTCAGTGATTCTTTGTCAAATGCAAAAGGTAATCCCAGTATAGTTGAAAAACTTCCAATTCTACATGATCCAAAGAGACATCACAGGAGCTCTGTTCTTTGCAAACTGGATTTATCACAAACCGGGAGCAGGCCAGAGAGCACTGACATGTTCAGTGCTCTCTGAACAATGGAGCAACAGCGTGAACACTTGTTTTCCATTTTCTCTTTTCATTTTGTCCTGCTCACTGCTTCCTGCCTCCCCACGTCTCCGACTGAGAACATCTGTGCAGTTGCTTTGAGGGAGAGGGACTAGTTATGGCTTCCCTCCAGCTGTTTCTGCAGCCCCCAGCCCAACCTCAGAATGCAGGGCAGGTGTCTTTCTGTCCTCTCCCCACAGCGGGGTTCCTCCCAAACTGCCAGAATGGACCAGCCGCCTGCAGCTGAATGAATGCTTTGCCTTATCCCAGCCAAGTCAGAGGCATCCAGCCGTCAGCCTGATGTCACAGCTGCTAATGTGAGCACTTCCTCAGGAGGCGCTTCCCTGACTGATGGCGCCCTGTGTGTCTTTTAGGCTGTGGTGGTGACTGACGGGGAGCGCATCCTCGGCTTGGGGGACCTGGGCTGCTATGGCATGGGCATCCCTGTGGGCAAGCTGGCCCTGTACACAGCATGTGGAGGGGTGAACCCACAGCACTGCCTCCCCGTCCTGCTGGATGTCGGCACCAACAATGAGGTAACGTGCTACTCTGACCAGGAGCTCTGAGGCCCAGAGGTAGCAGCTGGGGCAGGGTGGGGAGCATGTTTGTGGGGTGGTTAAGCATTTTTTTTCTTGGCATCCTCTTGACCAGGGCACACCCCCTACACAGTGTGAACTGGAGGCCCTTCCTCTTCCCTGGTTGCTCACACCCCAGCCCCATTCTCTCCCCCTTCCCGTTTCTGCCCCCCCCCCCCCGGCCCACATGACCCCTGCTCCCTAATCTCCAGCCCAGGCAGTTTCCTTTGCTCCCTAACCTCCACTCCAGGCAGTTTCGTTTTCCCTTGAGGACAGACTCTGACCCTCTGGCCAAGAGGGCAGCCTACTGAGGTCAAAATGGCCACTGGGCTGTATTTTTTTTTAGCATTTTCAATGGAAGCATTAAAATTTAGAGCACCAGCACCAGGCAGATGAGTATCCGACAAACCCAGGGACAGAAGCTGAGCCAAGTTGTGGGTGAGAACTCCCTGCAGGATTCCAAGTGGCTTGGGATTTAAGAGCTCAAACCCCAGCCAAGAGTTGGGGTGGGGCACAGCAATGGTGGCTGTCTGTGCTTCTCAGCTCTGTGTCTGTGAGTCAGAAAACATGGAAAAGAATTCCTTCCTACTGACACTTAACCTTGAGTCTAAGATCGATGTTTTAATTCATCTTTTAAAAATTGAGAAAATAAAAAAACTTGAGAAAATCCAGGGATATTCTGGATAAAATATCAATCACACACCACTGCTAATCATTTTTTATATTTTAGTATATGCCTTTTCCCCAAAAGCACTTATAAAACCAAAATTGGGCTCATATTGCATATAGTTTTTTTATCCTGCTTTTTAAAAATGTAATACCTGTCATGAGTTTTCTCCCAGGTCTTTGATCCTTCTTCTACAACATCATTTTAATAGCTGCCTTGTGTGTCATAATTTACCTAAGAAAACCCCCACAGTTAGACATTTAGATTGCTTCTAGTCTTTTTCAAATATATGTTGTGATCTGATGCACATTTTTTACAGATCAGTCTTTGTCCCCATCCTGGGTATTTCCATAGGATAAATTCCTTGAAACAGAAGTATTGAAGCAAAATAAATGGCTGTTTTATAGATTCTTGATTTGCATTGTCCAAAAGGCTATACTTACTTGCATTCTCTTGTGGTGATCTCTCTCAAGAAAATTTGCCAAGACTTTTTGAATGATCCTCCTCTTCCCTAGACCTCAGATGTCCCCATTCCTAAACAAGAATGAGCAGTATAGCTCCCAGGAAGGAGTGATGCTTATCAGTTTTCCTCACAGATGGGATTAAATGAGGGAACATTGGGCAGACCTACTTTAAAGCTGGGAAGTCCTGGGTGTGGGTATGAGATAAGGCAGGGCAAGTAGAATGGGAGAAGCACTGGATTGAGAAGCAGGAACCCTGGTTCCAGCACCACTAAAAAGCCAGGTGGGTCGCTGCAGGGCTTTAGACTTGATCCCTTTTCAGCATAATGAGGAACTGACCAGAAGTTTACTTAGTGTCTTTCAACCTCTAAAAGCACTTTCCCTCATGTAGCTCCTCACCAGCCCAGAAAGCAGAGGCTGGATGGGGCACAAGCCTTGCAACTGCTCATCAGGACCAGCCCTCAAGTTTTCCTCTGCACCGTGGTCTCCTCCAGCCAGATGTCAGGCTTTTGCTGAAATTGGCCTTCAGCCTCAAAAAGCATATCATTGCAGGTGTGGATGAGTGTAGCAAACTTTTAGTTATTCTTCCCATCCAACAGCTCCTGACGTGTTCCAACTGGATATAATTAAAACCATCACACCCTCTCCTAAAAAATGGCCCTAGGCAAGAATTGAAAAAGCTTGAGTTTGACAGCCTTGCCTTGCCTCCCAAGAGGATGTTAGTCTAGCAGGTGCATTAGCATGCTTTGTCTTTGAAGGTCTGGCTCCCAGAAATGATATGCAGAAGTTTAGGGTGGTCCCCAACTTCTGTCACAAACCCACCAGAAAATATTACTGGAAAATAATGGTGATCGTGGGCCAGCCTCTTTTGTTTCACAGACCTTACAATAACCCTATGAATGAAGTTATTACCTCCCTTTTCTACAGTTGACCAAGCTGAGATCCAAAGCATTTAATTTACCAAGAAAATCTACTAGAAGGCAGGGCCAGAATCCTAACCCAAGTTTGTGCTGCCCTCCCCACACTACACCCCTGCCTGAGTCTCTGTTGCTTTGTAAGTAAGGATCATTTCTTGATTTGGCGAATTTTTATTACTAAAATAAATATAAACCATTATTCAGAATTCTATTAGAAAAAGGAAACAGCATTTCTCCTACATTGCTACATTTGTGTTCCTTTCTAATATTTATCTATGCATATTCATAGATATACTTAGTACCTAGTTGTAATCATACTACAATTTTGTTCTAAATTTTTCGGTTTTCTTGTTTTGTTAACACTTTCTCTTTATTTGATGAAAGTTTATTGAGTGTTTAGTAGGCATTAGGCACTCTGCTAAGCACAGGGAGATAAATGAGAGCTGGGTCTGGTAGGATGTTCTGGTTGTCAGTGTTGTAACACTATCACCTAATTGATCATTGATGGGTCATGTGTTTACTCTAAGTGTCTGCTTTTCCTCCTGGGGCATTAGGCCTTTAGAATTGCCTCTTCCTTCTGGATGTGAAAGGGAGAGAATCTCCCTTTACCCTGCTCCCTCATGTCAGGGAAGGACCAGAGCATCCCCCAGCTGAGCAGAGGGGAGATGCCCTGACCTGCCCTCCCTACACCATGAGGGTGAGAGAAAGCAGTTCTCACCCAGTCCAGTAAAAATAACCGGCTGCTGTCACTGAGCATCTGAAATTTGCCAGGCATAGTTCTGAGCCTTCATGTATTTTGTGTGTTTTAATTCTCACAACAGCTGTATGAGATGTTGTTCTCTCCATTTTATAGGTGAGGAAAGTGAGGCTGAAATGTGTTGGCTACTTATCTCAGGTTACACAGCTCTGGGTGTGAGAGCTGCCTCACCCACTGTGGGGCACTGCCCCGAGGGGTTATGACTGGGAAATAAGGACTAAGAAAGTTGTTTCATGCCGGCAGAATCCATGGACAGTCAGGCTTGAGTTAGAGCAAAATGATGTCCCCACCTCTAGGGAAAGCTGTGCCTCCTCTAGACCCACTTCAAGAGACTCAGGACACAAAAATTCAAAGTTATAAAGCATCCAACATCAGGAAGACAGTGATTTATCCCTTTGCAAATGGCTTTACTATGTGATCTCTTGCACTCTAGTTCTTTCTTGAAAGTGAATCAGTTTGCAAGATGCTCCCCTTAGAAGTCCTAGGGCACTTCCCTTGCCCAGAGCAAGGCAGAGCTATGGTGGAGAGAAGCTCAACCTTGCAAACTTTATCTCACATGTCAGTGCAGGGAGGCTGCTGTTGGGAGGGTTTTTAGTGTCAGAATAATTAGGCCATCTGTGTGTACGTCTCTATAAAAACTCCTGCAGGCAACAGGAGCTTTAGTCACTGTCAGAGAAAACACCCTCCAGGTTTCCTGTTGAAGGAAAACATCTGCTATCTACAGCTCTGAAACTCTGAGTCACTTTTACCTGCCAATGCCAAGGAGATTTGGAAAAATAAATACATGGGGTAGTGATCCCACAAAGAAGGGATATCCCATGATTAAGTTCCAAGGGGGCAGAGGAAGGGAGCCTCTTCCTGTCATGCAGGGCGCCTGCTCAGCCTTCCATCATGGCTGTGTGTGAACTAGTTTGTGTATTTTGTTTCCTCCGTGTGCAACCAGTCACAGACTAAAGAGAGAAGGATTTTTGACGTCCTCTCGCTCAACACCTTGTCTGACCTGAGAAGAGAGGCCCAGACCAGAAATGTCTTCCCAAAGCCTTCACTGCAAATCTAGTGCTCGCTGCACTCTGTGCCAAGACACAGAATGGGCACCCCGGGGGCTTAGTTTTCAAGCGGCCCTCCTGAGCCTTGGAGGTCTGCTCCTGGCAGAAGTCTTGAGCCTGTACAAACTCACCTCACATTGAGATGCTGTGTGGGCCCCTGGAACTGACTCGTAGGCAGAAGAAGGGACTTAGAAACAAACTTGGGAGCAGATGTTCCATGAGTCTGGGAACACAGCCCTGGTGGTGTTAATGGGTTTCTGAGGGGGCATGGGGTGAGCCCCCAAGCTGGATGCCACAGGATTTCTTCTACCTTGCAGGATTATCCTACTATGACTAATAAATATTCCACATTCACCCCACAGTGCTTGTGCTCCATACACACGTGGTCTCTGAGGATGCCCCCAGGGTCTTTGTAGCTTATTCCTGGGCTTAGCTGATAGTCCCAAAAAATGAGTGTTAGGCAGGACTGCCACCCTGAGGGGAATAGTGCTGGGCTCACAGCCTGAACCCAATCCCATGACCCCCAAGACTCACAGATACTCTAAGTTAACATCTTAGGGTACCTGTTGCTACACAAGATAAATATTTTTTTGACCAAGAGGTCAAACTGTCTTCCAGCTTAAATCCAGTGCTCACTGATAGGGCCAGTGAGGAGAAAGAAACCATTTTGTTTCCCATGATATTTTGTCTCCAAGAAAACTTTAGGTCCGCAGAGTTGGGCAAACTGCCATAGACAGCATGTTCAACCCTCTCACCTTCACAGCAGAGGAGAAAGTTCTGGTTCACCCACTTTGGACAAAGACCGTCATGTAAAATTATAGGCATTGACTTTATTTCATTCCAAAGGGAAGTTAGTAACTACATGTATGTAATAGAGGAGAATATTTAGTTGTTCAATTAATATTTAAGTGCCAGGCACCCTAGTGGGCCCCAGGGTGTGGAAGTGAATAAACCTGGTCTCCACGCCAGGCAGAGCACTGGTGTAGAACCCATGGTTTGTGCCCTATTTCTCACACCAGTGTGTCTTGAAAAGCTCACTAATCCTTTCCAAGCCTCAAAATTCTTTTGGAAAAGGCCGAACCAAGTGATATCTAAAACCTTCATAGTTCTTAATTTGGCGTTTCTTCAGCCCACTCCCAAGACTTAGGCAATTCTTATCTGAAATACTATTTAAGGGCTTACCATGTACCATGAACATACTAATCCTTATGGAAAAGAACATCAATAAGAAGCACAAAATCCCCTCAAAGACCTTACATTATGTGGCAGAGATCACTATTATCCCTACATCACAAGAGGGGAGCTCTGAAGTCAAATACCTTACCCAAAGTCACAGAGCTAGTTAAGTGACATAGCCTGAATTCAAACCCAGGTCTGTCCAATTCCAGAGCCCAGAGCCCCGCTGGGTATCCTGACCTGCCACCAGGCCCAGTGATGTTCTTCCCTCTACAGCACATTGCCTCCCAACTTAAAATTTTTTTCCACCTCTATTGATAGGGTTACCAGATTTAGCAAATAAAAACATAGGATATTTATCTGTACTTTTTGTTATATAAATATAGTTTATATTTATTGTTTACATTTCAGATAAACTTTTTAACCTACGTATGCTCCATGCACTACTTGGGTCATATTTATACTAAAAAAGTTTTTTAAAGTATTGCCTATCTGAAATTTAAATTTAACTGGGTGTCCTATATTTATCTGGTAATATTACCTGCTGGAAACTCCTGCTCTAAACAACATATGAAGAAGTCAGGATAGAGGAGGGCTGTGAGGAAGGGTTCCAGAACAGTGAATATTCCCACATCTGCTGGCAGCATCAGATGGCAGGACATAGGGCAGAATGAGGTCTTCTTGTACCAAGCTGTGCCAAGTCAGCCGTGAGAGCGCCACCTACTGCTATTTCAGAGAAGCCATCTTCACTCCTCCCAGGGAAGATAGAGCTGGATGTGGACACAGCCCTGACTCCATTCTAGCTTTCCCTGCTCCCCAGCCTGGTTTGCAAGATGAAAGCCTGAACCAGCTACTACTGACTTCTTCCAGTGGACCAGGGAGAGGGCAAGGAGCTGCCCCCCGTTCCCTGGTCTGTACAAGTGACAGGAGGTACTCATCAAATGACTGGACAGAGAGAGTGCCATCATGAGACCCAGTGGAAGCAAGGCTCAATCTCAGCTTAGCCACTTTCTGGCTCGTGAGCTTGGGCAGTTTATTTAAACCCTTGAACTCCAACTTTCTGTAAAACAGAGATGAGAATAGAAGCATCAAATGAAGGAATTACTGGGAAGCTCTATATAACCATAAGAAGCTATTTTTTAAACATCATTTTCATATGGAAACTTTTTTCCCACCTCTTTGTGGTTAGTTTTAAAGTATCTGAGCTATGGAACATCTTGTTATAAAAGTAAAATATAAAGATGTTTATATAGTCACCCTATATCTCTCCAGTACCTCACTATGGTTGACCTTTTATTTTACTGCAGATAACCGACTAACTTAGAAAATCTCAAAATTCTCCAGTATTACCAGAGAATTTGACTATAGGAAAAGTATATGTAACATTGAGAAATTCACTCTATACTGCTAGATGCATCAAGACTCAAATTGGTGACTTGGCAACACTACAAATTACAACTTACCATGGGCCCTTTTAATCTCCGTAAGAACTAGAAAAGTGAATATTTTCTGAAAAGGCCAAGAGTTACACTATTTTCAACCATTTCTGTATATGCCTTTCCAAGTTTTACTTCTGTGTATATTTCAGATAGTTGTAATTATAATATTCATGCAATTTTGTATCGGGATTTTTTAACGTTAAATAATCTCATATACATTTGTCTAGGCAACTGCATGGTTTTAAAAACCACCAATTTTAATGGCCACCTTATTGTCCTTTGAGCTGTTATACCGTTGTTTACCATTCTCCCATGCTGGATTTTTGCTACCTCTAAATGGCTTTTGGATACAACATTGAAGGTGGCAGATAGAAGGGTAGGCACCAAATTACGTGTATGTCCCACTTCCATCCTTTATTTCCCTGCCACACACACACACTGTCCTACGTCTACTAGGGAAGAATCTTAAACAGTTTCAAGGATGTTTAATCCAGAGAATGAAGAGAATGAGAGAAGGAGATCAGGACCCACCTTCCTTCTCAGTGTAGACCTGTGGTGCCTTGGACAAAGTACACAAACCATGTAGACTCAGGATTGGGGGTGAGGGGCTGAGAAGGCAGCTATTTATTGTTCTTCTCTGTCTCCTACATCTTTCCCCCAACCACCTCCTACAGTGGTATGAAAACAGTGTGGACCTTGAGCAGTGCCTTTCAAAAAAAAAGAATCCATTCTTCATGATGTGCAGAAGAGCCACCTATGCCGCACAGCCAAGTGGTTGAAACCATAGACTCTGGAGCTGGACAGCCTGGGTTTGAACCCTGACTCTTGCCCTTATGAGCTCAGGGTTTGGGCAGGTTGCTTAACCTTCCTGTGTCATGTTGCTTCATTTGTAAAATGGGGAGAATAATGAGACTCGCCCCTGAGGTCCTCCAAGGATACAGATGTATGAGAGAGTTACTGGGGAAACATCTGTGAAGAATACAGGGGAAGGAGCAGGAGTGGGAGGTTGGTGGGGCCTTCATACTGCAGTTCAGGTCAGACACCTGTGAAAGGAGAGAGGGAAGGAGCAAGGACTGAGCAAGGGCGCCCTGGCCGCAGTGCAGCCCTGGGGGAATTCCTACAGGCCCAGGGAAGTGCCTGCGTAAAGGCCGCCTGTGTGGAGGCTCAGCTGGGCAGGAAGGGCCTCCTCCCCTCCCCAGCCATGCTCAGTCATTCAGCAGCCCAACAGAGTGCGGTGGCTGATGTACTTCCCCCAGCTGCCCTCCCTCAGCAGCTTCCCTTAAGAAGGTGACCTCATGGGGTTCACTGAAGCACATCAGGCAGTAAGAGCAGCATGTGCCACAGAGGAAGCACCAGAAAAGTTAAACTGCTACTACTATTTTCTGGCAAAAGTTATAATTCACATAGTTGTTTTCTCTTGATCACTACAATCAACCCATATCTTATGCCCATTTGAAAGATGAGAAGAAGCTCCTAGATGTCATATGATTTGCCTAAAGTCTCATAGCTTGTCAGTGGTGCAGGCGGGACCAGACCCTAAGCCCATTCTGGTTAGGTCCATGTGGCCCTTATCTTCGTGTGGCGCAGTAGCAGTTCAAATGCAGATGAAGGTAGCACAAAACCTTGTCCGCAAGAGGCTCATATTTTTGGCAAGTTAGACATAACAAATAACTACAGAAGCCTTTAATCCATGCAATTTCTTCCCATTTTCTGAACACACCTTGTACTTTTTTCTCCTCTTACCTCCATCCCCAATCTTTTTTTGTGGTGACTTCTCAGCCTGGAGCTCAGCCCACCTGCTGATATCTGCCCATCCTCTAATGCCTGGTCATGTTCTCCATGACACAATTCCAACTAGTACCCCTCAAGGGGAATGATTCACTCCTTCTCTGTGCTGCCATGTGCCACACTTGGCTCCAAAGCAATGTCACTGTGCCCTGCAGGAAAGTGAGTTAGTTTACTCACCAGCTCCCACCATAGACTGTGAGTACCTTGAAGGCAGCAGCCATTTCTTACCACTGGGCCCAGTGTCAGCAGTAGCATGTCATCTTTGCATGTGTCCTGCACGAATGAGTCTATGGACTGTATAGGAGTCAGCCAGTGGACGTGGTTGCTCAGACCATGTGACTGCTGTGATGGAAAGAACTGCAGGAGGCAGGGTGGAGGGGGCCCAGCACAGGCTGGGTGGCAAAGTGGGTCTCTTTCCTGAACTGAAATTTGTGGTTGTATCATGCTATCTTTGTACTCCCCAGGGCCCAGCACAGTGTGAGGCACATGGTAAGTATTCGGCAAGATAGGAAGGAAAGAAGGAAGGAAGGAAGGGAGAGAGAAAGGAAAGGAAAGATGGAAGGAGGGAGGAAGGAAGGGAGAGATGGAAAAAGGAAAGAGGGGAGGAAGAAAGGGAGAGAGGGAGAGAGGAAGGAAGGGTGGGTTTTCTATTATAATTTGAGTCCAGATCAGAGACTTTGGATGAGACCCTCTGCCTCAATCCAGATGCTGCCTAATATCAGGTATAGTGGTTCTCAAACAGGGATAATTTCCCCTCAAGAATACCTTTAGCAATGTCTGAAGATATTTTTGATGGTCATGACCAGGAGTGCTGCTGTCTCCTAGTGGTTAGAGGACAGAGATCATGATAATATCCTATAATAAGCAGGACAGAATTATCCAAGCCAATATGCCAGTAGTGCCACTATTCAGAAAGCTGTAAATAATCCCTGAGCCTACACCAAGGGTTGGAAGACTGTCTCTGAGACAGTCAAAGCTTCTTTGGTTCCTAACATGGGGATGACTTGGAGTCTGCCTTCAGTCAGTGGCTTGGTCCCCAGACCCTTCCAGAGATGACACTAGCAGGGTATAGGGGATCTAGCCAGCTTCCTTCTCCCTTCTCCCCTCCCACCCCCTGGTTCTTCTCTTTGAACTTCAACACCTGCTGGGGAAAAAAAAACAACACAGGAAGACCAGGAGCAGGCTCTGTAAATGGGTACTGTCTGTTCCAGGAGCTGCTCAGAGACCCTCTGTACATTGGTCTGAAACACCAGCGTGTGCGCGGGAAGGAGTACGATGACTTCCTGGACGAGTTCATGCAGGCTGTGACAGACAAGTAAGTGAGTCAGTCAGGCCCTTTTGAAAGAGGACTCTCAAGGGATTCCATGACTGAAGTCAACCCTGGTTTCGGCAGATACACAAGAGGCAGTAGGTGTGTGCTGGAGGCTGAATGGACTCATTCTTGGGGAAGATCTTCGGGAGCGGAGAAGGAAGGGAGGGGAGAGGCCTGATGGCTAAAGCCTCTGTGATCTGGAGGAGGTTAGGTGTCCCTTGTCACATGAAGACAGCCCCCTTGTCCTGAGTCATTTAGGGTTCTGGGCATGAGTAGTCATGTAAGCGTCAGAGGAAAGATGTGTGCCTTTCTGACCAAATGCCTTTGGAAGGAGCTTGGCACATTTATCGGCATTTTCCACCTTGACTGAGGATGACGAAATGTTAATAAGCCACTGTGGCAGACTGCACGGGTTCTGGGCCTGCAAGATTTATGAGGTGCCATCTCTTCACTGGGGCGCACACTATTAGCAGCTTCTGCCTTCCTTGCCAGTCCCATCTGTCTGCCATTGTGGCCACCCACTCACACTGCAGTGGGTGGCATGCAGCTGGCATGGAGTCCTGTAACAGCCTCCACCCACCCAGTTAGTCTGAGAGGCAAGGTGCTCAAGACAGAGACAAAGTAGGTCCCCTTCCCACTTGAAAACCTACAGTCTTTTTTTTAAAAAAATGTGGAAAAATATGTACACCCAGGCAGGAGTACAGTGGCATGATCATAGATCACTACAGTCTCAAACTCCTGATTTCAAGTGATCCTCCTGGCCTCAGCCTCCCGAGTAGCCTGTGTGAGCCACTGCACCCAGCCCAGCCTTTCTGGCTGCCCTGAGCACATGCAGCTTTGGCAGAGCTGGTCTGCCCAGCCCTGGCAAAGTGCTCCCTTGCCCGAGCTCAGCCACTTAACCCACAGTAACAGGTTAGAGAGAGGGCTGCTCTGGTCTCTGCGGCCCTCAGAGTCTCATTTGTGGGGTGGGGGTTGAGATTGGGCAAACTGTATTTGATCTTAGACCCTGTACTTTCCAGGTGTGTGACCTTGGGCAGATTACTGAACCCCTCTGAGTCTCCTTATCTGGTTTCATTATCTGGAGATAAAAGTGTTTTGCTGTTGTTGTGCTTTGTTTTGTTTTTTAAGATGCAGGAAAGATAATATTGTAGTTATTTGAGATGGGAATGATTCTGTAAAAAAGAAGAATTTAATGATGGAATGTGTGATGGGGATAAAAGTTCTTGAGTAAGCAAGAGGGGCACCCCTGCAGGGCTTAGTCTTAAGAGCACAGAAACTCATCCACGGAGAGAGGGAGGGCAGAGCCTGGGCACAGAGGGGCAGATGGGGGAGTGGGATTGTGCAGGGGTCCCATCTGCTGGAAGACAAGGTCATCGATGGAGAGTGAGAATGGGGAAGGTTAAAGATGGAGGAGGGCTGGGTGCAGCTGCTCAGGAGTTTGAGTCTAGCCTGGGCAACATAGCAAGAGCAAGACCTCATCTCAAAAAAAGCAAAGAATGGAGAGGTGCGACCTATAGTTATCTAGGAGAATGGGGGGATGGCCAGACCAGGCAACTGGTCTCTGGGAAGCTCTCTGCGACCCCTTGAGGTTACCAGTCATGAATTTAACTTAGGCCAGTTGAGTTGTTTCTATTTTCTCTAGCTGGGCTCAACTATCTGGGTGCAGGGCAAGAAGAGGTGGAGAATAGGAGGTAATCTGGGCTTGGGATTTTTGCAAGGCAAGAGAGAAAGGGGAAGAGAAGGAGTTGAGAGTGTATCCAAAGGAATGGTTTTAATTGTATCCTGAGGTCTAGGCTAGGTAAGAAGGAACTTGAGGATGTGACGGAGGGAAGTGACAAAGGACAGTGAAAAGATGGTAGGATGAATGGATGCTAAGTCCTAGTGAAGTTTAAGAATTACTGAGTGGAATACTAGGTGTAATGAGCTGGAAAGAACAGAGGTGGTAATCAGAAAGTTACATATTAGCTGTTGAAATTACAGAGGTGATGCTACTATTGGGATATGGCCATCAAAGAAGCTATCTCAAGGATCCTCTGCATTAACAGAAGCATTTGGATACCACGTTCAGTGCAGATGAATGATACACTGAGGGTTATAAATTGCCTAAAATACTTTAGGAGAACACTAGCCATGACAGTGAGTGTATGTAGCCTGGCAGAGGGAAGACTCACAAACTGCCCATATCAGAGACGTGGCACTACTGTAAGACGTCTGAAAGCTGTTCTTTCAAAGACAGATTGGAGTTACTTCTCTATATGCACATGGAGAAGAATCACTGGTGGAATGGCAAAGAAGACAGTTTTTAGCTCAAAACAAATCAGAGCTATCCTACAAGGTAATGGGCTCTCTGTGGGAATGAATTTCCTATCACAGAAGGAGATCCAAAATAGGTTACGTGGCTTATTGGTGTTCACATCATAGGAGGGAATTCAAGTACAGATGCTCTGTAATGGCCTTCCCACACAGTATTCCATTCTGACCTCTTAGAAACCCTGTGTCAAGATGGGTATTATTATTCACATTTTATGAAAGAAAAAACTGATGTCCAGGCAGGCTAAGATATCTGTCTCAGGTCACAAATTTCACTGGAGGACTGCAAGCTGAACCCAAGTCTACAGACCTTAAGTCTACTGACTCTGAGTACAGACTGCTTTCTAAATGCTGAGTCACCAGTGGATGAAAAGACAAGGAATGAAATTGGCCTTTCGAGCCTATTATTTTTCTTCCTGTTTCCAGGGCTCACTGCTTATCTAATGAGTCAGTAGTCATTCCATGATTCCCCAGAGAGAAGTCTTGCTATTTGCATGGAAAGGTTAAGTAAACTAGAATGTAGGAGGCTCTTCAAATTATCATCAAAATCAGTTCACAGTTTCACAGACACACACACATCCACACACATCCTGCAGTCCAGGGGAGAACACTTGGGGAGGGGTGTGCGTCAGCCATCAGGAATTTATCCTTAAACAGAAAAATGATGGATTGATGGTTGGTTGTTTTAACTTTCTAATAAGCTAAAGCAGATGTTTCTGTGGATACTGTAGGTGGGGAATGAGCTGGTCTCCCCAGGCACTCCTGGGAATACAGTAGCCCCAAGATGGAATGCCCAGCCTGAAGGTGAGTCAGGAGCTCCAAAGTTAAACACAATGTATTTTAAGAAAGAACCTTGGGAAATGGTTGACTCCTGCCTTCAACATCCTCATCTCAGTTCAAACATCCTGCTAATAAAAAGCTCTGCCTTCTCACCCCTACTCACTAATCAGGATTTTTTGGCTCACTATGGCTCAGCTCCTGTCCTGGAGGTTGGCCACTAAGGAGGACTCACCAGGACACAGGAACCTCCATTTAAGTCTGTGGATCACAGCAAGAAACAGCTGGGAGTTTCCTCCTCAAAGCTGAGACAAAAACCCAATGTTCCCAATGGCAAGGGTTGGTCATTTGTTTCTTCCTGCTCTCTCCCTGCCATTCAGTGGGATGCTGATTGCACCTGACACCATATCCTGGCATGACAAACTGTCCCTGATGTCCCCATTTACATTTTCCATTCCTGTTACTTATGATGGGAATCATATGTTTTAAGTTTGCACCTGGATCCCTAGCTCTGTTTCATAATGGGCCTGGGCTGGTCAGAAATTTGATGTCAGCAGCAGCCGCAGCCTTTAGGCAGGCCAGGAAAGGAAGCCACCCCCTTTTTTGCTAGCTCCCCAAACCCTAATACGGGAATTCTTAAGCTCGTAAGGTAAGAGTGCTAAGAAAGAAGAAAAATAACCTGGTTTCTTGTATCCTCAATGAATCTCCAACAGTTAAAAAAAAAAAAAGAAAGAAAGAAGGAACATAAATAAAGAAATCTTACTTTTTAAAAAAGGCATCTACCTTTTAGCTCTAGTGAAATTTCTTATTTTTTGAGTTTAAGTCTTTCTATCTTTTCATCTTTTCTCTCCCCCTTGTCCTCCCTCTCTCTCTCTCTCTCTCTCTCTCACACACACACACATACACATCTGAAGTTCACACTATACAGGAAGTTACAATTTCACTATTAGTGCTCTTCATAGAAAGTTCTAGTTTTCAGGGAAACGCAGACAGCCCTGAGCCTCTGATTTCTGGAGCCAGGCCCACACCCTAATGCTACCCTCCAAATTTGATGTGAGCCCCTTCCCTTTCAGAGCCAACCCCATGTGCTCCAGCAAGCCTTCTCTGTGTCACTTCAGCCTAAGTGGAGCTCCCTCATTTCATCTGCCTTCTGCTCCTCATTCCACTTACTTCTGCCCTTATATGGGGGGGGGGGGGTGCCTGTAAAGGTTTCTGTCCAAATATATATACTAACAAGATAACTATGTCTACTGTGTCCTAATCAGATTGACAGGGAGCAAAGGAACTGGTACTTGTCAGGCCTTTGTACAGAGCAGAGCAGCAAAGTTAAAGCTAGAAACCAGGAGGTGAGATTCCAAGACTGTTCACTGCCCCTTAGTCTGTGATGTAAAGGCCTACATGCCCCTGTTTCTATTGCTGTGCAATAAATGACCCCAAATTTTAGTGACCTATCATTTTCTTTGTTTTTGATTCTTGGAAGCTGAGCTGACTCGGCTAAGTGGTTCTTCTGATGGTCTGGCCAGTGTTCACAAAAGTAGCTGCTTTTAGCTAGCAGATTACTGGGAATAGCTTCTGCTAAGTGGGTCTTCTGTGGGTTTTCCCAGTGGTCATGCATTGGCTTGATTTTAACCTGCCTGGGATCCTCTCTTTTCACAGTGTTTTGGGGTCTCTCCCTCTTCACATGGCCTCTCCATGAGGGCTCTTTAACAAGATAGCTGAACATTTGCCATGGCAGTCCAGTTCTCCTAACAATGCAAAAATGGAAGCTGTCAGGCCTACTTAAGGATGAGACCTGGAACTGGCACAGTATAGCCACATTATACCGGTTAAAGCAATCACAGGTCCATACTGAATCCCAAGAGAGAAGGTGACACAAGGATGTAAATACTGGGAGTCATGGCACATTGGGGGCCACCAGTGTAATAGAGCCTGGGGGAGACAAGGAATGAGGCAGTCAGTATTATAGGCGTATGTGCTCTGGAAATGCAAGAAGGGCTGTGAAAAAGAATTACAATTATACATACATGCATGTAAGTAGGAAAATGTGACATAAAAAAATCAATGGGCATTCTTACCTAGTACCTGCTATGTACCAAACACTGAGCCAGGGAGTCCACAGAGAATAAACAGTCCTGCTCTCAAAGAGTTTTATAGTCAAAGACATTCCTTATATAGCTACTGGAATTTAGATAAAATGACTCTCTAAGCCTTGTTAGCCTCTGAGTTTCTATGTAAGTCTTAGAAGAGTTTTAGGGTGGAAATGTAAAGTTGGGAGTTGCTGACCCATGGACAGTATTAATATCAAGGGAATGGTTGAGTTTACCTAGGGAGAGCACAAGGAAAGAGTGGAGAATATGACTTACCACCATTTTTTGAACTGTGCCCTGTGGATAACTCCAAGTCAAAGTGCTCAGTATAATTTAGGATTAGACTAGGGTATTGTTGGTAAGAATGGCAGGGAGTATAAAAAGTTTCATTCATTGCTTAGGACTCTCAGTCCTTTCCAGGTTTAATAGGGAGGAATGCTGTGATTGATTAGCAATGTCTGCCCTGGTCAGGGAATGAGGAATGGCAGCCCATGTGCTATGCTTTACTATCTTGGATCTATGTGGTACCTATGGCCCAAGCATCTGTGACTCTGTGAGTATCCACACTGGCTTTTACCCCTACAGCTCTACTGAGGGGCAAGTCAGAGGCTAAAGGAGTCTCTGTGCTCAGGATATTTCAAGAACTAAACAAAAACTGTCTATTTCTGTCTACATGAAACGGCAGCTGCTGCTTCTGAGTTACAAAAACATGCAGGAATATGCTCCCTTGGGTACACCCTACCCCCTCCTCCATCCTCAGTCCACTCTGAAACAAAACTGTGGATCAAATAAAAGTAGGCACGGTAATATTGACTTATGATTCCTAAATCTGGCTTTGCTTCTGAATCACCAGGGGGTTTATCAAGAATATAGGCAGCTGTAGTAGGCCTGGCTTCAGACCTGGCATCTGTATTTTTGAAGCATTCCTAAGGATTCTGATAGAGCTGCACAAAGATTAAAGGGAGAAACTCTAATGGATCACTTCCCCAGATGAAGCATCTTTTTATCATACCCAACTCCCCACACGTTCAGTCATATTAGAGCCTGAAGTGGGGGTGTAAGATACTTTCCACAAATTTTATTAGCAGGGACCTACGTAGGGTAAGACCCTGCATGTTTTCTGGGATCATTCTGCCATGAAAGTCCTTCTTGACAATATTCCTGCGGCTCTGACTGCTTCCTTCTAATCTGTAAATGTCCTATGCAGGCTGTGCCTGCTGATTCTGCTGGAATCCCTTTTGCCCTGAGGAATCTAAGCTGTTTCAATGCTTGGAATGATTGCATTTCCACATGTGGAGAAAACAAATTTCTGGACACCCTGACCCTAAAGAGACACAGTAGGCAGAAATCAGGCCTGCTTTTCCCTACCAGCAGGCCTATGCACAGACCTGACTCCCTGCCTCAGCCTTAACTTCATGATAGCTAATGAGCTGGGAAGAGGGAGACACATTAGTTAGTCAAAGACAGTGGTGACTGCTTTGTTTAGTGAATTTCTTCTAAAAAGCTTCCTGTGGAGTATGGAAAGTCATATCACCTCTCCCTGCCCCCCTGGCAGCAAATATATCTATTTTACTAAATTTGACTTTTCAAACTGGAAAGGGTAAATTTGTCTTATACAAAGGGACACTTTTTGCTGGCAAATAATCAGGGACAGTAAGTACTACTACTGAACTCCGGGAACTGAGATTTATTTTTATCACTGACCTGAGAAAACCCATCATAGAAGCTCCCAGAAAGCAAGAAGCAGCACAAATAAATAATGTATCTGATGGTGCATTTCCAGGGCTTCCAAATTATGACTACACACCCAGCACTCTACTAGGTACTGTAATGAGACACACACGAAAAAAAGACACAGATTGTGCCCTCAAGAACCATACAGTCCTTCAGAGCAGATAACATTTTGAAAAGAAAACTATTTCAGAAGAATTATGTACTCAATTGTTTGATGTTGACCTTCATTCAATGGAAATTCAAAGAAAGGAGTAGCCAAGGACAATGGGAAGAGATGGAAATTGTAGAAATTTGGGGAATTGAAGGAAGCAGAAGGAAAAAGAGTGATGTTTCATATAGAAGCCTTGTCATGAGAAAAGCCAAGAACACAGGAAAGGCAAACAGTATGCAAAAGACTCTGGAAGAATGGCCTGGAAGAGAATGTTTATGGGTTCAAAATAAGGTTAAGTAAGAATGGAGCAGGCTACGTCTATTATTCAGGTTTCTCCAGAGAAACAGATCAAGAGGATAAAAGGATGGATGGTTAAAAAGATAGATAGATGACAGGGGATTTATTGTGGAAATTGACTGATGTGATTATGGAGGCCAAGAAGTCTTACAATATACCATCTTCAAGGTGGAGAACTGGGGAAGCTGGAGGCATAACTCAGCCCAAATTTGAAGGCCTGAGAAACTAGGAGTCCACTGGTGCAAGTTCTGAATAAAAAACCCAGAGAGCCTGGATTTCTCACATGCAGAGCAAGAAAAGATGTGTGTTCTAACTCCAGAAGGAAAAGGAATTCACCTTCCCTCTGCCTTTTTGTTCTATCCAGGCCCTCAACCAATTGATGGTGCCCGTCTATATTGGGAGACAGCAGATCATGCTTATTCAATCCACTAATTCAAATGCCAGTCTCTTCTAAAAATGCCCTCATAGATATTCTCAGAAATCATATATTACCCACTATCTGAGTATCCCTTAACCCAGGCAAGATTATACATAATATTAACTACCACAGTTTGATAGGCCTCAAAACCCAGGCAGAAGATCATAGTTATGAGAGCCCAAAAGTGGAAAGGACTGTACTCATCTAATCCGGTGGTTTTTCATCCAAATTTCCCTGATTCCCAGGGCTCTACCAAACCTCATCAAGGGTGCTAGAAATGAAATATTTTCCACCAACTATAAAAGATTGTTTTTCATTGTTTTCTATATCAGGTGTCTGCTCAATATTTCATTATTTAAAGAATTCTTCTGCTAAAAATGTTAGACAACTACCAATCCACAAAATACCTTATATCAGATTAGATGCAGTAAGAATTAGGGAGCCATGGTAAGTTCTTAAGTAGCAAAAGTATTGCATTAAGATTGACAGAATATGGAGGGATATTAGAGGAAGAACCCATAGCAATGCCCTAATTCAAATTCTGCCTTCCCTAGGAAATCTATCCTGACCAGACTGACCTGAAACTCTTCCATTATTTGTAATCCTATGGGTTGTATAATTAGTCATCCACTACATTGTGATATCACTTCCATAATAGTCTAGCACTTCTATTTAAAGTTTTTTGTCGCTTGGAGGTCATGATGGGCAGCAAGATGGGTTCTGCTAGGAGGGTTATCCAGGTAGTCAATCCACATACTCCATTAATAAGGTTCCCTAATGGAACAGACAGTCCTTATATCAGAAGCTTTGAGATCAGCAAGGCTGCCATCTCACTCTTCTATAATTTCCCAGCATTCTAAGGAAAGTAAATCACCAGATTTCCTGATCCATCAGGGTCTACCAGACACAGGAGAAATAATAAAAAAATCCTTACCTCAGAAATATAAAAGGAAATTTGTGTCTTAAGAAGAAATTAAATTTATCCAATGTGAAGGTCTAGAATAATGACCATGGCTGCTTTTTGTCATGAGACAAAATAAATGGCTGACATAATAAATGTCCAGAATTAAAACTAATAAATTATCTATTAATAAATATTCTGTAAAAAAAAATGAGATATAGAAAATTTAAATGGACAATTTTATCTCCTAATTTATGTGCCTTGGTCAGCTTCTCCGCAAGCTTACCTAATTGTTTATATACTTTATACTTATCAAAGTATACATTTTTAAGTGTTAGCCTATGAATTTACTCTCAATTATCAATATAACCAATGTTGAACTATTGAAAACATATGATGTCTAGTAAAGTATCATAGACTTCCCATAACTTCACTTTTCTTCCCATTTATGTTTAGATGTTGAAAGAATTTATTTATTTATTTTTTAATTCTTTTGAAAGGATGTTTTTATTTCTTATAGCATAACTATGTACATTAATGCAATCATGGGGTACAGTGTGCTGTTTTCATATACATTTTGAAATACTCTCATCAAACTGGTTAACATAACCTTCATGTCATTTTCTTAGTTATTGAGTCAAGACAT
>CAUYQV010112826.1:0-14436 GCA_963574575.1 Galagoides demidoff
CAATTCAGATCAAATTATATTGCAAGGCTCTGCACCTGTAGCTCAGCAGCTAAGGGCACCACATACACCAAAGCTGACGGATTCAAATCCAGCCAGGGCCTTCCAAACAACAATGACAACTACCACTAAAAAAAAAAAAAATAGCCAGGCATTGTAGTGGGTGCCTGTAGTCCCAGCTACTTGGGAGGCTGAGGCAAAAGAATAGCTTATGCCCATGAGTTTGAGGTTGCTGTCAGCTGTGATGCTACAGCACTCTACTGAGAGCAACATCATGAGATTCTGTCTCAAAAGAAAAAAATTATATTGCAAGAATTTAGTCATATGACCATGTCTACTAACAGTGAAACTGGAAATTTAGTTTCCAGATGGGCAGCCTCGTGCCCAGGAAAAATGAAAGAATGGGTTTGATGGGACAATCAGCAGTCTCTATTACAGTCTGTCTCTCTGACACCTAAATATCCATATGTCCTACTGCGATGGTAATTTAAGGTTTTGGTTTGACTAAATTAAGGAATACCTCAGGAACTGGTAAAGCACTTATTTTGGGATGTGTCTGTAAGAGTGTTTTTAGAGAAGACTGGAATGTGACTCTGAGTGGATTAAGTCAGAAAGAGTTGCCTTCAGGGTTGGTGGGCACCATGCAATGCCTTGGGGTCCAGATAAAACACAAACAGAGGAAAGGCTAATTGGTCTGTCTCTCTGGGAACTGGGAGACACTCTTCTGCCTGTGGACATCAGGCTCTCTGACCTTTGAACACCAGCAGCCTCCTGGGTTCTTAGGCCTTCAGATTTGGATTGAACTACTTACCGGCATCCCAGGGTCTCTAACTTGCTGACCACCTGTTGTGGACTTCTCAGAGCCACCATAATCACCTAAGCCAATTCCCCTAATAAATTTCCTCTCACACATCTGTATCTAGATCTAGATCTCCTGTTGTTTCTGTCTCGTGGAGAACCCTGACTAATTATGCCACCTCACAGTAGAATATCCTCTCTTCCTAAGTAAGACATTTCAATTCACCATTCCATTTCTACATCAGTTCCAAATTTAGGATGTCTGGTGATGCACAATTCTCTCCATCATGTTGGGATGTGGCATTATATGGTCCAGAGACATATACCATGAAAGAAATCATCTTTCCGATGCTCATACATGTAATACAAAGCAATAACTGAGCAGAAATAGGACAACCACAGTTAAAACTCATAAAAACGAAGAATGGGAAATAGAGCAAGCACTGGTCCATAACAATGGCAGAATCCTGGGTGGGAAACCCACTCCCTGCTAGTGGGATGAGTTCCTTGGTCAGATATTAGGTCTATTCTCTGCGAGGATTTCTATGGTCCCTTGTATTCTGTGAGCACAAGTTTTGCCTTCCGAATACAAACTAACTGGATGCTGAGCATAATGCCTCTTTGGGAATGCCTCTTAGGGAGGCAAGTGAAAGCTTTGTGTATGTGCGTATGTATTTATGTATGTCTGTATTTAGACAGAGTCTCCCTCTGTTAGCCCAGCTAGAGTGCAGTGATCATAGCTCACTGGAACCTGAAACTCCTAGGCTCAAGTGATCCTCCTGCCTCAGCCTTCCAAGTAGGTGAGACTATAGGTGCCTGCCATAACACCTGTGGGGAAAGGGGTCTTGCTCTTGCTATTGCCCAAAGTGGTCTCCAATAACTTGGTTCAAGTGATCCTTCCACCTTGGCCTCCTTAAGTGTTAGAATTATAGGTGTGAGCCACATCACTGGCCTTTTGTTTGTTGTTATTGCTTTCGTTGTTTTAAAATATAATTCCATTGAATATTCAATAAGTTCTATTTGCTTCCAGTTTCAGGTGCCAGTAACTACACCCAAATTTCTTTCTAGAGGTCATTGTTTTGGGGGGTTTTATTTTTTGGAGGCAGTGTCTCACTCAGTCTCCCTGGGGTTGAGAACCATGATGTCGTAGCTCACAGCAACCTCAAACTCTTGGGCTCAAGCGATTCTCTTGTCTCAGCCTCCAGTGTATCTGGCACTACAGGTGCCCACCACAACACCCGGCTATTATTTTTGTTTGTTTGTTTAGCAGGCCTGGGTTAGAACCCACCAGCCCCAGAGCATGTGGCTGCAGCCCTGACCAGTGAGCATGGGCGCCCAACCACTAGAAATAATTGTTAAACCTGCCCTAAATCTCATTTCTTTGCTCAACCCATCACTAACAGCCTCTTTTTGATGGTGACAGCCTTGAAATAATCTGAAACAACTGGCTTACGTGAGAAAAAAACCTCTATAATTGACTTAGCTTCAGCTTATCTTTGTTTTCTGTTATTTTTTGTTTGTGTTTGCCAGAAAGTCTTCACGGGCAATGAGAAATTTCCACACCAGGTCTTTTCTTCCTAGGGATACATGAACAGTTGGCTTTTTCAACTTAATGAAGGCCCAGAATATCTGGACATGTTATTGCCTTTTTACCTTGACTTCCACCCTGACTTGCAAAGACTTTGCTAAAAGAGAACAAAAAGCAGCCACCCACACAAGCTGGCTCTTTCTGGATACTTTTACTAGAGCTACTAGCTTGGAAAGATACTGTCTGCCTTCCTTGTTGTAGGCATCAATTTTACCAAATATTTTGATATAAAAAGGACTTCACTTTCTACACTTCTTATTTTCCCTTCCCAGTCTCTAAGAAAACATTACATATTTTTAAGTTTTACTTATCAGAGTGAAGAAAAGCAAACCTTGATGGCCTTGGAGCTTATTTTCTCCTTTTAAATTATTAGCAAGAAATTAGCTAGGCACATCTGAATTAACTCCAGGGAAGTGCACAAATATCCTAGCTCTTTTTTTTGGGGGGGCCAGAGCTGGGTTTGAACCCTCCACCTCCAGCATATGGGGCCAGCACCCTACCCCTTTGAGCCACAGGTGCCACCCCATCGTGCTCTTTTTTTTTACTATGAAAAACCTTGGATCCTCAGACCCACTGAATCAAAATTGTGAGGTTAACAAACTCCTAGTAATTCTTGCACATTAAAGTTGAAGAAGCATCTAGCAGATGTCGATGCCATTGGGATATGTCTCAGTCCATTTTTGGTTGCTTATAACAGAAAGCTAAAGCTGGGGAATTTATTAAGAAAAGGAATTTCTTTCTTGTTTTTTTTTTTTTTTCAGACAGAGTCTCAAGCTGTTGTCATGTGTAGCGTGCTATGGTATCATAGCTCACAGCGGACCTCCAACTCTTGGGCTTAAGTGATTCTCTTGCCTCAGCCTCCCAAGTAGCTGGGACTACAGGCACCCACCACAAAGCCCAGTGATTTTTTTGCTGCAGTTGTCATTGTTGTTTAGCTGGCCCTGGCTGGGTTTCAACCTGCCACCCTCAGTATATGCGGCTGGCACGGTAACCACTGTGCTATGGACTCCAAGCCTACAATCTACATTTTGAAAGAAATGTGAAAAAAACATTTGGACCGGGCACAGTGGCTCATACCTGTAATCCTAGCACTCTGGGAGGCTGAGGTGGGTGGATGGCTTGAGATCATGAGATCGAGACCAGCCTGAGCCAGAGCAAAAGCCCGTCTCTAAAAATAGCTGGGCATTGTGATGGGCGCCTGTAGTCCCAGCTACTTGGGAAGCTGAGGCAAGAGAATTGCTGAAGCCCAAGAGTTGGAGGTTGCTGTGATCAGTGAAGCCACAGCCCTCTACCAAGGGCACAGAGTGAGACTCTGTCTCGAAAATTAAACAAACAGACAAACAAACAAAATTCTTAGTTTACAGGCTGGACCTGGCCTGTGAGTCTTACTTTGCTGACCCCTGCTTTAGGCCATTCCCTTTGGTTAATGAATAGTCTAAGAAGACATATATGATCCCGGTCTGACCTGTGCATCAGACAGGAAGTCTCCTGGAGGACAAGTTTAACTTGTTAGTAAAAAGAAGCACACGGGAAGAATCCCCTTCCCCTGAAGCTGATCTCTGTGTACCGTGTGTCATGTGTGTCTGCATAATACCAGATCACAACATGAGAAGCTAACCCTAAGGACAAAGGCAAAACCTTGAGGAAGATGTTGGGGAAGGGAGGAATCAGCCAGTGTCTTTGGTGACATCTTTTCTCTGCCGAATTATCCTAGAAAAGCCTGTTTCCATGCCGTTTAGTTTATATCTCATATAAAGATGTTTATGAGACCTTTAAGCTACTTTTTTGTGGGTTTTCAGGTGACTTGAAGCTGAAAGCAGCTTAGTTACTATAGATAGTAAGTCACAACTATGCAGCAGAGAGCTCTGTGGCTATTATGAGTTCCAAGGCCCAGGCCAATATGCCAGCTCCAGAATTTTTATATCAGAGGTACAGAAAAAGAATAGTTTGATTAGATAAGGTAGGCATAGCAATTTATATAAGACTGAAGAGCCATTTTTCTATGTCAAAGGGGTGTTTTCATGGAGATTACAGGATGCTAAGGTACTCTAATCTACTACCATGCTGCAGCTTGTACACGTGCAAGGGGTCTTCATAGTTATCGCTGTGGTTCTTTGGATCATTGCTCCCAGTTCTTTATTCCCTACTCCTAACCACAGGGATGGTTTTACCACTAGCAACAAGTACATCAGAACATTCCAGAGGGTCCTCTACTTCTATCCTTTTAATAGGATAGAAAAATCAGCAAAGGGGCTCGGCGCCCATAGCTTAGCGGTTAGGGCGCTGCCTGGTGGGTTTGAACCTGGCCTGGGCCAGCTAAACAACAATGACAACTACAGCAAAAAAAATAGTTGGACTTTGTGGCGGGTGCCTGTAGTCCCAGCTACGGTTGAGGCAAGAGAATCGCTTAAGCCCAAGAGTTGGTTGCTATGATCTGTGACACCACGGCACTCTATCAAGAGCAACATAGTGGGACTCTGTCTCCAAAAAATAATAATAATAATAATTAAAATAAAAACAAAGAAAAGAAAAACCAGCAAATGAAAGTAACTGTTAAAGAGACAAAGAAATCTTATTACCAAAGGAAAAGTAAAAGAACCCTACTCGATACCAACAGATAAAATTTGAGTGGTTGATTGTATTTTATTTGGGGGATGGTTTGACATTATTAATCACATTATGGAAGTAGAAAACTTGGAGTATGTACCAAGTGATACTAGTCTACATTCTCTTATTCAAAATCCTTGGGTCCAAATGTGTTTTATACTTGAAAATCTTTTGGATTTTATTTTATTATTGCTTTTTTTTGAGACAGAGTCTCACTTTGTTGTCTTTGGTAGAGTGCTGGGACATCATAGCTCACGGCAACCTCAAACAATCCTCTTGCCTCAGCCTACCAAGTGGCTGGGGCTACAGGGGCCTGAATAATGCCCAGCTATTTTTAGATACTGGGTCTTGCTCTTGTTCAGGCTGGTTGGGAACTCCTGAGCTCAGGCAATCCACCCTGCTCAGTCTCCCAGAGTATGAGGATTACAGGCATGAGCCACTGCACCTGGCCCAAATAGTTTAGATTTTTTTGTGTGTGTCCCCCTGGGTAGAGTGTGTGGCATCACAGCTCACAGCAACCTCCAACTCCTGGGCTCAAGCGAGTCTCCTGCCTCAGCCTCCCAAGTAGCTAGGATTATAGGCGCCCGCCACAACGCCTGGCTATTTTTTGGTTGCAGCCATCATTGTTGTTTGGCAGGCCCTGGGCTGGATTGAACCCGCCACCTTAGGTGTATGTGGCTGGCGCCTTAGCCACTTGAGTCACAGGCGCCGAGCCTATGTGGTATAATTGACATATAAAAAACTGCACACAAGGCTCAGTGCCCACAGCACAGTGGTTATGGCGCCAGCCACATACACTAAGGTTGGCCGGTTCGAATCCAGGCTGGGCCATATAAAACAATGAAAACTGCAGTAAAAATAACCAGGCATTGTGGTGGGTGCCTGTAGTCCCAGCTACTTGGGAAGCTGAGGCAAGAGAGTCGCTTAAGCCCAAGAATTTGAGGTTACTGTGAGCTGTGATGCCACAGCACCCTACCGAGAGTGACATAGACTCTGTAAAAAAAAAAAAAAAGAAAGAAAAACTGCACACACAATAAAATGACATACAATAAACTGCAAAGTGTACACTTTGATAAGTTTTGACATGCATAAACTCACTAAACCATCATCGCAATCAAGATTTGTGTTAATTCCCACAGCTGAATAAAGCCACTCAGGTGGAATGTGGGGGGGGGAAGATTTGGGTTTACTTCTAACTCTGCCACTTAAGAATATATAGGGGAGCATTACCAAGAGCTCCAGTAGCTCTGTAAGCTCTCCTTAAACCATTACAATCATGCTTTTTGCCCCCCACCATAGCCTGAATTCACTTTTACCAAGGTCAAGAGATCAGGGGCCAGTTCTCTGAGCTCATCCTACTCACTCTCCCAGCAGCTTGTGATACTCTTGGTCACTCTCTCCTTCCTTTGTTTTCTTCAGGGACACTTGGTCTTTACAGGTTTCCTTTTCATCTCATGGGCAGCTACCTTACCCCTCCCTTCAGGGGTGTCCAACTTTTTTACTTCTCTGCTTCACATTGGAAGAAGAGTTGTCTTGGGACACACATTAAATACACAAACAGTAACAAAAGCTGGTGAGCAATCAATATCTGACACTGTAGATATGCAAAACAGTCCTCAGATAAACTGCATGTGGCCCACAGGCTATAGGTTGGACATCCCTAGTTAAGTGCATCAGGGCTCAATCTTTGAAATCTTCTTTATCTAGATGTCTCATCTGTGTCTCATGACTTTAAAACTACCTATAACTGATGAAGGTTCCTACATGTCTCTTGCTTGCCCCAACTTCGGCCGGGAGCTCCAGACTCATGAATCCAATGTTTACTGGACATTGTCTCTGAGATCTCTAATAAATACCTCTAACTAATATACACAAAATGGAGCTCTTGTTTTTACTCCTAAATCCTATGTCTCTTCCAGGCTTCCCTGCGTCAAGAAATTGCACTGGCTTGGCGCATGTGGCTCAAGCGGCTAAGGCGCCAGCCACCTACACCTGAGCTGGCGGGTTCGAATCCAGCCTGGGCCCACCAAACAACAATGATGGCTGCAACCAAAAAATAGCCAGGCATTGTGGTGGGTGCCTGTAGTCCCAGCTACTTGGGAAGCAGAGGCAGGAGACTCACTTGAGCCCAGGAGTTGGAGGTTGCTGTGAGCTGTGATGCTATGGCACTCTACCCAGTTGGACAGCTTGAGGCTCTGTCTCAAAAAAAAAGGAAATTGCACTACCTTTTGTCCAGTAATATGGGCCAAAATTAGGTTATCTGCTTTCTTTATTTTCCCTCCCCTAACATCAGCAAGCCATATCTGCCTCATTCATTCATTTAATTTTTTCAACAAAAATATTTATTGAGTGTATGGTATGTGCCAGGCACTATTCTAGGCCCTTCAGATACCACTGAATAAAAATCTCTGCTTACATTCCTAGCAGGTGAAAAAAATTCTCTATATAAAAAATATATAGATTAAGGTATAAAGTATCAAGAGGGCAGGTTATAGTACTAAATAGACTCTTCATAAGATCTCAGTGAAGTGAAATTTAAAAAATCTCTAGAAGAAGGTGAGTTTTAGCTCTTCTAGAAGAGCTATTCTAGCAGAAGAAACAGCCAGAGCAATGCTTTATGAAGGGACTGTACTTGACATATATAAGGAACAAACAGCAGGAGGCAGTGTGGCTGGAATGGCATGAGTGAACAACAATTGTGGGAAAGGCCTACAGAAAAGTAAAGCAAGGCCGGATGCAGTGGTTCATACTTGTAATCCTAGCACTCTGGGAGGCCAAGGAGGGTGCACTGCTTGAGCTCACAAGTTTGAGACCAGCCTGAGTTAAAGGAGACCCTTTCTCTACTACAATAGAAAAACTAAGGCAAGAGGATCGCTTGAACCCAAGTTTGAGGTTGTGGTGAGCTATGACATCACAGCAACCTACCTGGGGCAACAGTTCAAGACTCTGTCAAAAAAAAAAAAAAAAAGAAAAGTAAAGCAAGGCTTGGCGCCTGTAGCACAATGGTTAAGGCGCTGGCCACATGCACCAAGGCCGGTGGGTTCGAACCCAGCCTTGGCCAGCTAAACAATGATAACTGCAACAACAAAAAAAATAGCCGGGCATTGTGGTGGGTGCCTGTAGTCCCAACCACTTGGGAGGCTGAGGCAAGAGAATTGCTTAAGTCCTAGGGTTTAAGGTTGCTATGAGCTATGACACTACGGCACTCTACCTGCCCAGGGTGACAGAGTGAGATTCTGTCTCAAAAAAAAAAAAAAAAAGAAAAAAGAAAAGAAAAAGGAAAAAAGAAAACTGGTGTCCTCTAAGCTTTCTGTCCTGAGGCTTTGAACATGAATGAGGAAGCCTAAGTTCCACTTTGTGAATAGGAGTTTGTGATTGTGTAGATTGTGTATCTTAAAGGGGGGGTTTGGGGTCCTGAATACCTGAGAATCCTGTGGTGAAATGGTTGTCACATATGCCTCAGACTGTCTACCTCTCAACTCAGAGAAATAAAAATTATTTTGCTTAAGACAAAGTTCTGTTACAACTGACCTTGATGAACCTGTTGAAAAGATACATAGCACATGCTTAATACTTAAAGTGTGAATTTATCCATGCTCATGGCTTCAATCACAACCTTTATGCAGAGAACTCAGATTTGTCTCTAGTTCTAATCTGAATACCCATACCTATATATCTAACTACCTGTTTTATATCTCTGCTTGGAAATCTTCAAAGGCAGATCAACTTCAACCATTCCACAAGCAGATTAGTGGCATTGTTTTCTCCCAATACCTTTCTTTTAAAATGGCACTGAGTTACGTAAGTCACAATTGCCCAGATAAACCTAAAATGCTTTTGTTTGACCTGTCATTTCCAAATGCCTGCTTTTCTCCAACTCTATTACCCAAGTCTAAGCATCACTATGGCTCAGCTGTGTTACTGAAGTAACCTTCCAATCTCCAGGTCCAAGCCTGGCCCTTTCTATACAAGCTGGTCTTTTTATTCTGGAGAGAGTCTCACTCTGTTGCCCAGGCTAGAGTGCTGTGGCATCAGCCTAGATCACAGCAACCTCAAACTCCTGAGGTTCAAGCAATCCTCCTGTCTTAGTCTCCCATGTACCTGGGACTACAGGCATCTACCACAATGCCCAGCTAATTTTTCTATTTTTAGTACAGACAAGGTCCTGCTCTTGCTTAGGCTGGTCTTGAACTCCTGAGCACCAGTGATCCTTCCACCTCAGCTTCCTAGAGTGATAGGATTACAGGCATGAACTACCACCCCCAACTAAGTTGGGTCTTTTTGTAAAACCCATCTATTCCATGATACTCACCTGCCTGAAATTTTTCAAAGGCGTGTTTTAAGAACCAAGTCTTTGTGTTCTACAAGGCTCCAAGTGGTCTAGCTCTTCAACTTTGCCTTCAACTCTCCCTAGTTTTCTTTTTTTTTTTGAGACAGAGCCTCAAGCTATCCCCCTGGGTAGAGTGCCGTGGCATCACAACTCACAGCAACCTCCAACTCCTGGGCTTAAGTGAGTCTCCTGCCTCAGCCTCCCAAGTAGCTGGGACCACAGGTGCCCGCCACAGCGCTCGGCTATTTTTTTGGTTGCAGCCGTCCTTGTTGTTTGGCGGGCCCGGGTTGGAGTTGAACCCGCCCCCTTAGGTGTATGGGGCTGGCACCTTTGCCACTTGAGCCGTGCCTCTTTTTTTTTTTTTTTTTTTTTGAGACAGAGTCTCAAGCTGTCCCCTGGGTAGAGTGCTGTAGCATCACAGTTCACAGCAATCTCCAACTCCTGGGCTCAAGCGAGTCTCCTGCCTCAGCCTCCCAAGTAGCTGGGACCACAGGCATCCGCCACAACACCCGGCTATTTTTTGGTTGCAGCCGTCACTGTTGTTTGGCAGGCCTGGGCTGGATTCAAACCTGCCACCTTGGGTATATATGGCTGGCGCCTTAGCCACTTGAGCCACAGGCGCCAAGCCTCTTTTCCTAGTTCTCGTAGCTTATCTTCCCCTAGGTCTTTTAGCAAAAACTTTTGCTTTGACTACTCTCTCCCACCGCATGTGTTTATCTTTCAGAGGTTGTCTCAATTGCATATCCTTCCCTGACTCCCATTATTACACATTCTTTTGCCATGCCTCTGTTCTTCCCAGCACTTTTGACAGACACAATTTTACGTTATTTGTGATTATTTAATGAACCTGTCTTTCTGGCTGATTTTTCAATTCATTGGTTTTGGCTTTGTTATCCCTAAAGCTTAGTGTATTGCCTCACCCACAGCACTTCACAAGTATTTGTTGAAAGACCGCTTCACCATTACCACTCCAGAACCACCAATCCTATAAAAGAAACTGAAAACTAATCCTAGCACTCTGGGAGGCCAAGGTGGATACATTGCCTGAGCTCACAGGTTTGAGATCAGCCTGAGCAAGATTCAGACCCTGCCTCTAAAAATAGCTGGGTGTTGTAGTGGGCGCTTCCTAGTAGTCCCAGCTACTAGGAAGGCTGAGGCAAGAGCATCACTTGAGCCCAAGAGTTTGAGGTTGCTGTGACCCATAATGCCAAGGCGCTTTACAAAGGGTGACAAAGTCAAACTCTGTCTCAAAAAAAAATTACTTTAGACACTTGGCTTTTCCTTTTTCCTACAAAACTTTGCCCTTGAACATAATATAGCTTGGTGTGGTTGATGCCTATAGGTTAATGCAGGCATCCTCAAACTACGGCCCACGGGCCGCATGCGGCCCACCTAGGACATTTATCCAGCTCACTGGGTGTTTTTGCCGCTGCTGCCTGTCCTGTTTAGCAGCCGACTCATCCTGGGGCCCGCAGTCTGGCCCTCCAATGGTCTGAGGGACAGTGAATTGGCCCCCTGTTTAAAAAGTTTGAGGACCCCTGGGCTAATGGAATCCCATTTTTTCTGCCTGTAAGAGACTTTTACTTTGCCATTTCCATCATCACTGTACATTAGTAAATGAAGAATGAGCTGACTCTGTCAAGAACAGCCTCACCTGCACTTCAGAGATGACTGAACACAGGGTTAAAGAAAATGCTGTTTTTCCACTGCGTTTATTACTAATATAAAAAAAAATGTTAAAAAGAAAAAAACCTCATTCTCATTTCTCCAATAGCTCTCATTTCTCCCTCTTGTCTACACAGCTCCTGGCCCATTTCTACAGGGTCAGTTCAAAACTGAACCTGTTCACTGTTGTTTTCACAGAAAACAACCAGTGCCAGGGATGTAGGGGAAGAGGGTTTCAAAGAGGGCAATAGTACTGACCGGGTTCCACCCAGTGAAAGGCCAGGTGGAGATTCACAGAATTCCAATGAACTGTCTGGTGGCCTCATAATGACATAGTCTAACTGAAATGGCCTGGAGAGGAGCTAAGTAGGGTAAAGCCAAGAGAGGCTTTATGAGACATCCCACAGGCCTGTGTCAGACCATAATAACCAACACCAGGAGCATGAGGAGGAGCAGGGAGGCAGTCTTGTGGACAGTTTCACAATTCTCCCATGTTGGGAGGTGGTGGGAAGTCTAGAGGGCACCAAAACCCTCATTCATTTTGGCAGAAAAACTTATTCTAGTGTTGGGAAGCCACAAAAATGCCACGGACACTGAGAAAGCCTATGGGGGTATACAGGATTTCACAAAACACAGTGGTCACAGACCATCGTGGTAGGGATCATGCTACTGACAGAAACTATGAAAGCCAAAAGCAGGAAGAGTGGCCTTTTAGGGAGTCACCCAAACTTGACCCAGGTCAGACAACCTGGTGGTTTCACAAGCATCTGACAATACTGAGGGTAGAAGGTCTCACATAAAAAGGACTTAAAGCAAGCAGCTAGAAGAAGGGAATGGTAGGAAACCACTCCAAGCTCTCAGGGATCAAGGGCAATGCTGGCGGGCTGGTAGACAGATGCACAAGAAACAGCACCAGGAGGTTTCCTGTTCAGCAGTCATTTGACGAGGGGGAAGGATATCCAGGAGGCAATAGAAAGGAGCAAAGATGGGGTCCTGAAGGCAAGTCTCTGGAGGCTGGATCACCAGTGATGAAACACAACTCTGGACCCCAAATGCAGCAGGTGGTGAATGAGGTTGATGTGTAACTGACTGAGAGTGTTGTGTGGAAGAGCCTCACAGTAGCCTCCACAGGGCCACAGGGAAAGACATGGCTGCTAGGTCACAGACGGTTCCTTCCAACCTGGAAGAAAGGCACAGTCTCACAGAGGAGGTCCATTGACGCCTGGGTGGTAGAAGGCACAAAGGTCTTCATATCGACAGTGGCCCTTTTTGGCAAAGTGTCGGCAGACAGGGCGGTCAGATTTGTCTGTGAACAGTGAAAATTGGGCAGTTTAAAATTTGAATAAAAAGAAATATAATGAAAAGCAGAGAGGCAATCAAGATTTCCTACCCCCTACCATTTCCAGGTGTTTGGAATGGTAGTCTTTTTCCTGGGAGAAAAAACATTCAGGTTAATTTCTGCTTTAAAATGAAAAAGGGCAGCCCAAAGAAATGTCATGGGCATTCTGGGAATCAGGTCACTCTGGAGTAATGGGCATAACAAAATGGACCTCACCTTCCATAACCTGGGGGTCATCCTTGGGTGAGCAGGTATTCTTGATAAGAGACCAGCTTTTGAGCCTTCGAGGGTTTCTCTGCTCTTTGTGAAAGCTTCCCCTGGAGGGACCCCCATGGCCTGGCCCCGGAAAAGGAGGTTCAACATTGACCCCCCACCAACCATGACCATATGGGCCAGACCTAGGGCTGAGGCCTCCCCGAATTGGGCCTCTACCACGGGGAGGAGGTGGGAGACTGAGCAATGGTGGAATCATCAGTCCCCTGGATCCTGGAGGACCTCTGTGAAGAGCTGGACAAAGAGAGAGGGGAGAGAGAAAGACATGGAAAGGTAACCAATGGGCAGCTTAATCCTGATACAGAAGCCCTGATTCCCCCACCTTTTATTGTCATACAGAAAGACACACCAGGTTTTTTTTTTTTTTTTTTGAGAGTCTTATTTTGGCATCATAGCTCACAGCAACCTCAAACTCTTGGGCTCAAGTAATTCTCTTGCCTCAGCCTCCTTAGTAGCTGGGACTACAGGCACCCACTATAACATGTGGCTACTTTTAGAGACAAGGTGTAGCTCTGGCTCAGGCTGGTCTCAAACTCGTGGGCTCAGGCAATCCACCTGCCTCAGCCTTCCAAGTGCTAAGATTACAGGTGTGAGTCACCACGCCCAGCCTTGACACACATTTTTAAGTGTATGAAGTAGACACACCAGAATTTCCACCCTCAGAACAGACCTCATTACGCTTCAAAAGTGCCCCACCTTGTGCCTCTTCTACTCTCCTCCCAAAGGTAACTACTATCCTGACTTCTAATATCATAGGATAGTTTTTGCTTGTTTTCTAATTTTGCATATGTGGAATCTGTCTCTAGTCCTTTGTCTCTGGCTCTTTTCACTCTACATCTTGCTTGTGAAATGCATTCATTTGCCTTTAGTAGTTTAAGTTTACTCATTTTCACTGCAGTGTAGTACCCATTGCATGCATACACAACTTATCCATTATATTCACAGTGGACATGTGGGTCTTAAAATTTGGGGCTATGATGAAAAATGTTACGAACATACATGTCTTTGTTACATGCATGAATGCATTTCTGAGTACATGTGGATATGCTGTAGTAGAAATATTATTGGGTCATGAAGTACATGCATGCTCCTGTTTAATAAATCCCGTCAAACTTTTTTTTCCAGGTGTTTATACCAACTTATGCTCCCACCAGCAGTTCCACTGATATGACAATCTTTAGTATGGTTACCCTTTTATATTTTGCCATTCTGGTGAGTGTGAATAGTGGTGGTTTAGTTTATCTTTTATTGTGGTAAAAAACACATATAACATAAAATTTACCATCTTAATTGTTTTTAAGTGTACAGTTCAGTAGTGTTAAGTATATTCATCTTGTGAAAAAGATCTCCAGAACTTTTTTATTAAGCAAAACTGAAACTCTGTACCTATTAAACAATTCTCTTTCCTCAATCCCTCTTCCCCCAGCCCATGGTAATCACTATGTTACTGTTTCTATGAATTTGACTTTAGACACCTCAGATAAGTGAAACTATACAGTATCTGCCTGTTTAAAAGATTCATTTTTTAGGGACAGAGTCTTGTTCTGTCCCCCAGGCCAGAGTGCAGTGGTGTGATCACAGCTCACTGAAGCCTCAAACTTCTGGACTCAAATGATCCTCCTCTGTCAGCCTTCTGAATAGCTGGGACTATGAGTGTGTCACTGTGCCTGGCTAATCTTTTTACTTTTCATAGATGGGTGTTGGGTGCGCATGCGAGTCTCACTCTGTTGCTGAGGCTGGTCTCAAATTCCTGGCCTCAAGTACTCTTTCTGCTTCAGCTTACCAAAGTTCTGGGATTATAGGATGAGCCACTACACCTGGCCCACTGTACTTGTCTTC
>CAUYQV010112827.1:0-43905 GCA_963574575.1 Galagoides demidoff
CTCATTTTACTCTAACATAATTCTTTTGTTTTTACTTGGGAAATTAATCATAATTCAATTACAATTGCATTAAGATTGCAATTCCTATGTCTATCTTCTGAAAATTTTTATCTGTTTTGGTAATTATAATAGATGTCAACATAGTAGCTAGTGTTTTTTGTTTTGTTTTTTTTTTTTGAGACGGAGCCTCAAGCTATCCCCCTGGGTAGAGTGCCATGGCATCACAGCTCATAGCAACCTCCAACTCCTAGGCTCAAGTGAGTCTCCTGCCTCTGCCTCCCAAGTAGCTGGGACCACAGGCGCCCACCACAATGCCTGGCTATTTTTTGGTTGCAGCCATCATTGTTGTTTGGCGGCCCGGGCTGGGGATTTGAACCTGCCACCTTAGGTGTACGTGGCTGGCGCCTTAGCCGATTGAGCCACAGGCGCCGAGCCCAGCGTAGCTAGTGTTATAGTAGAATAGAGTATTAGAATTGTTAACCTATGAAATATAGGACAAAGTAGAACTCATTATACAGTGATATGTTTTTATTATTACAATGACAATCGAAACATAAAATGAGTAATCTCTCTTAGCAATAGACCTGAGATGGTTGTGTTGAGTATTTTAGCAGTCTGGTGAGTTTTCCATCACCCTGGAGAATAATATAAATACCATTTTGCAACGTAACATTAGATTTTATATATTATTTAAATCTATAATCATGTATTAAAAATGATAAAAATAAATTTTAGTATAAAATATTAAAGTTTGCAAATTAAGCCATGTTCCTACTTGGCTTATATTCTATGTATGTAACAAATGGTAAATTATTTTTTCTTTCCCAGACTATATAGATTTTTGAGATTGACCAATATTACCTAAAAAGGTATTAAGATATTCATGATTATTTGTTCCCTTGGGAAAAATATTGGTGATATTTTCACTACAAAATTAACATTTTGTTCTTGACTTAGCTATTTTTTTTTTTTTTTTTTACAAGCTTGCATCCTTTCTTCTTGCTCTTTCTTAGTTTCCTCAGAGGCACTTTACAGAAGTCCACTTTAATAAAGCCTTTCTGGTTTTATTAGCTAAGGTTCTTTCAAAAAAAAATCCCAGTTATAAGAAACAGGATAGAAAGTTGGCATAATGGGAGGCATGCGACTGTATTTGCAGATCTTAGACATTATCCCACAATTTTGGTGTAAGCCTTCAGCTGACAATTAAAATCTTTGTTTTATCATTCGTCACCCAACCCTAACAGATGGGTGAAGAATTAATCTGATTTGTATTTTTCCCCATAACTTTCTCCTACATATTGTAATATCCTGTGATTAACATTCAGTGAATTCTTAAAGATGATTGATGGGACTTAAAGGTATAATATATACATTTTATTTAAATTATGCCAGAGTATTATCACAAAATAGAAGAGCTCCTAAGACCCTGTAGAAATTTGAAGACAATTTTGATACTCTCATCCACTCAAAAAGAGATCTGCTAATACTGTAATGTTTTTTCCCTTGCCAGGACCCTCCTTGCCTGGTGTCATTTCTTTAGCTCTCCTGGGAGGAGATTAGTCTAAAACAACAAAGTAGCCAGATGTCTGGTTTTGAGAGAGTCCCAGAGGCCAGGCTACGGTAGGCAACAGAAACCGCGTGGGGCTGAAGATCAAAGATACCTGCGAATTACTTATGGGCACATAGTATGTGTCATTCCCATTATTAACAGTCTGAGAAAATTTGTTTCCCTAATTAACCCTTTTGTTGGAGTAACCTTAAATTTTAGTGAGTATATTTCTGTTTTGATATTTTTCTTTTGTGTAGTTTTAAGAAGTATGTACACCAAAACAGAGAAATGAAAAGGAACTTACGTGCTTGATTGAAATCTCTAAGCTGTTATTCTTATTCCAAATAGATAAGCTATCAAGCATGTTATCGTTTGTCATGAAATAAGTGGCCATTATGGTTATAAGTTTAAATTTTAAATCAATAGCTAGGATCTACATTGTTTATGTGTACTACGATCTGTTCTTAAATATCTGAGGCTTCCCTTTTAGAACTGTGATTTCAACTTTTAACTGTTTTAGAGTAGAGATTTTTAGATCTCAGCTTCCTAGGCCTAAAATGAATTCAGAATAAATCCCAGTGGTGGGAAATCTGTACCTTATTCCTAGTTGGCCTCTTTTTATTCATATTGGTATGACTAATGAAATTAGTAATTAAAAATTGTTGTTATCCTTTAACTATTTGGTTTATAGTTGTAATTTTTACAAAGTTTAGACATATAAAAATTTCGAAAATCTGAATACACTTGCTATTTTAGGTGGTGCTTAATTGTAGAAACTCTAAAAGCTTTTCACTGAATTTATTCCAATGACAACTTTTGATTTCTTAGCCTCTAGATGAAAGTATCAGAAGAGAAAACGAAAGATTTTTGGTCGACCTTGCTACTTGTTTTTGTTTCTGTTCAACGTTATCATATAAAAACAAAAGTATATAAAAGCCTCATTGCTTCTTTTCTGGAGACATAATCATAAAGCATTGTTATCAGCAGCATGATTAGTCAGCTTTAGCGCTTTTAAGTGCTACAACACATTCTTTAGCATCTAGTAATAGAAACTTGGCATAAAAACCATAAAAATGTCTTCATATCTAATTGGAGATATGTGTTTGCAATTTAGTGCAGAGATTTCATATTCTTTGTGTAGTGGTCAAGGCTTCTTTTAACTCCTTGAGGAAAACGAAGCTCCTAGGAGCAGTTTATAAGGCTTAATTGATTTATCTCTTTGTTTCTAGCTTTAAGTATTAAAGCAAGAATAAAATTGGTTTCTTGCACAAAGAACTGGAGAAGCAACTGTATTTTTTCTTTTCTTTTCTTTCTTTTTTTTTTCCCCCAGAGCAGAATTTGTTGTTACTTCACTGACAAAGGGTGATCTGTGTTTTTCCTTTTACACCTACGTTCTGTTTACTGGTTACCCTCATTGTGAACATTATTTGCTTTCACCTAACAGGTCTAGTCATTTGTTTTTCTGTTTTGATTACAAGTGGAGTTAGTGATAGACACTGTACCATAAATATTCCTGAGCCCCAATTAATGGATTATTTTAAGCAAGCAGTATTCAGAGTAACAAAATACCTCCACTGTCAATTTCTTGGAGCTGATTAAAGCAAGGTTTGATCTGAGGGAATGGAAGTCACAGCTCTAGAACTAAGGTCCAAAAGTAGATGCAGCATTCCATTCTATTGTGGCTCAGGGAGCTGTTTTTGTTTTGTCTCCTGAGGGAGTGCCACATGTGCCTCCCCCTTAGCCCTTAATCCCAAGACACCCCCCCACTCCCCCTCCCCCCCACCCCCAAGTACAAGTGTGTGCGTTCACACACACAGACTTTAAATGGGCATTATCTAAGGAGAAGACTAAAAGGTAACTTTTTCTATCCTCCAGAGGTTGCCTCTATTGCTGGCCATTCTTTTTTTTTTTTTTTTTTTTGAGACAGAGTCTCACTTGTCACCCTTAGTAGAGGGCCCTGGCATCACAGCGCATAGCATCCTCAAACTCCTGGGTTCGAGCGATTCTCTTGCCTCAGCCTCCCAGTCGCTGGGGCTATAGGTGCCTGCTACAATGCCTGGTTATTTTTAGAGACAGGATATCGCTCTTGCTCAGGCTGGTCTCGAACTTGTGGGCTCAGGCAGCCCACTTGCCTCAGCCTCCCAGAGAGCTAGGTTTATAGGCGTAAGCCACCATGCCTGACCCTCTTCTTCTTATATTTATCTTGAGTTGCATCATTGTCCATTGGCACTACGCTTATGCCCTGTCCCCTATAATTTTTTTTTTTTAATTTATTGCATCTTTTTTTTTTTTTTTTTTTGCCAGGGCTGGGTTTGAACCCACCACCTCTGGCATATGGGGCTGGCACCTTACTCTTTGAGCCACAGGGGCCACCCCCCTGTCCCCCATACATTACTGCAGCTGCTCTGTCTTTTCCTTGTGTGGTGTATCAATACCATATGCCATGTTCAATTATGCTTCAGATGTAGATATTATCAATTTTAAGGAAGTAGAATATTTTCTAGTTCCTGCTCTATTTACTCCCTCCACTGTCCTCATTCACAGATGTCTTTTTACTTTGCCTCCTCTTCTACCCTCTCTTATTTTTTCTTCTCCTTTTTTTCATCTTTAGTTGCTTAATTCTGTTTATGTGTATTTTTTTCAGGAAGGTGAAATAAAAGCTAAATTTTAAGAGCAGGCAATTAAGATTTCTTTCGTAAATTCTTTTAGTAACTTAATGGGTAATAATTTAGTACTTGAGTGAGTGTTAAGATAATATTCTAAAAACTTTGTGATAGAATATGGGCCAAATAAAAATGCTTGTGATGTAAATCCATTTGACTTTGTTGGAATGTGATAATTCAATATGCATTTTAATTTCTGTTAATTTTTTTGAGGTTGAGTACAGTCTTAAAACTTTCTTTTTAATCTATCTGTGATGGTCTGAAAGATTTTTTTTAAAATTTATTTACTTTACTTATTTGATGAATTTCTCTAGTTTCAATTCACAGTTATAGCTATCTTCACCAGAGATTTAGAGTAATAGCTTTGGAACATCTGTTACTATTTAGAATGGTGGTCTTGGACACTTAAGTTGCCTAAAAGGCTGAAGTTGCAAAGTGATAGGAGTAGATTTTGACAGATGGGAGGGGCCTTTCCCCAATGCCAAATGTGGAGTAGCATGCTGTAGGAGAGGTCACCCCTGATAGGAAAGTTATGTTTTGGGGGCAAAAGTGGTCATTTCTTGAATCCCTAGGACTTCTAACTTAATTTCTACAATAAAGATCAACATTTTAAAAAGAAATAATGTAAAATTAAGTGTTGTCATCAACTGTATCCAATATAAACAGTTGACAGATGAGAAATGTTTTACGTGGTTTACTTTTCTTTTTTTTTTTGAATAAGATTTACATGGTTACATATGAAATGAATTACAGCTGATAGATAATCAGATACCTAAGAATAATGTTTGGGAAGCTGGGTTTCCTAAAGATATGAGGCTCAGTTATTTTAGCCTGGGGATTTTGCCTGGGGAAAAATGTATGTGCCTCAACAGCTGAAGGGCTATTCAGGAGGAAACAAAGTAAAACAGCATCTATTTTAACGTGTAATTTCGATATTTCATACTTAATCTTATCCTTGGCAGAAATGTCAAAATATGCACGCTCCAAACCCTCTCTGGGGGGGTAGCCATATCTACACTACCAAATTAACTTGAGTAAAGTCCTTCAGATCAAATGGTTTCACTGGGGAGAGGAGGGTCCTTTCTAGGTAATTCTCCAGAGGGAAAGGAATGCTGGAGTAGTAGAATAAAAATGAAGATGCGGCTTATTTCAAATATAGGCATGTATAGCTTATAGAAACTGCTGGCAGGGGGGTGGGAGCAGATTTTAAAATTATTGCATCACGCTTAAAGATAAATATAATTTATTTCACATGACTTTTTACGTTTACTCCCACTCAAAACTTTAAATCATATTTTCCTTCATTTATCTTTACTTTCTGTGTTTTTAAAACTTTAAGCTCATCCTAAGTTGAATTGCTAATGTTAGAAATAATGCAATTCTATCTTTTCTATCATCCTTTACAGACCAAATTACTAGCTGCATAAGTTGGTATTTAAGTTAAAATCAAGTTCTTGCTAATGGGATGGCTAGATGTCTATTTCATATACATGCTTTTCTTTGTTTACCCTAGAGCAGAAGCATACCCCTTTAAGGAATCCAAGTGGTAAAGCCTGGCCACTATTTATCCTGTCACCCCATGGCTGTTTTTTATTGTTTTTAAATTGGAAATCAAGTTTCTATATTTAATGACTTAGAAGATGCACTACGTTTTGTCAAAATATGAGGAATTTTTGAAGAATAAAGATCTCCTGGAATCCCCAAAAGATGAAGAAGAGGATGTGTATAATTTTGTTAACACATATATAAATATTAATATGTATAATGGAGTTCAGTATTTTGTCTTTATACTTCCATCAACCTGTAACATACTATGGTATATTAAATAGCTCAGGATTTACCCACAAAAGAAAAAATTCTTTTTTTCCCTCTCTGTCTCTGAATTTTCCCCAGGTTATTTGATAAAGAGCAAACAAATTTCTTCATGATGAGGGTATTTACCTTATATAAAACCCTCTCTGATATGCAAGGAAGTAATCTAAAGAACCGACAAGTTGCTGAATTGTCACTGCCATCCGTTATAATGTATTGCAAGGCTATAAATGCTAAGGTCACTGAAATAATTGTGCCCGTGACAGTCCGTGCCATGTGTAGACACGGCTCTTGAAATTTAATTTTTGCTTAATTATTAGAAAGTACATAAAATATATCAAGTTATTTGCCTTAAATAATAGTGTTAGTTTCCTAACATTTAAAATTCATAGAAATGTTAGATAAATGCACTTTCATTTGACTGGAAGATTCATTTTGTTATTAAAGTACCCACAAAGGACTAAATATAACATTTCCAGAAACTCATTGTTTTTTGTTTTTTTGGTTTTTTTTAGAAATACCTGATCAGTAGCAAGTGTTTCCCTAGCCAAAATGGGAGTCTCATGTTCTTTTTAAAACATTATTTAGAATACTTCTAAAAGCAATTTTTTCCATACTAAAGATCAAATTATGCCCCGTCTTTTTAAAGGGAAATTTCAAGGAATGAAACTACTGTGTTTAATTTGCTGAAGTGAATTTTGATTTCAGACATCTGATAAAGTGTTTTAAAGCTGATCTATGTATCACGTTCTAAATATACCTTTTTAGTGGAAGATAGCTTTGGGTTTTTTTACTTGATACATATGACAGCACAGAAAGAAAAATCACACATAGATCAAAGATTCCAGGAACTGAGCAGCATTAAAATGAAACATGCATGTTATACATGCAAACAGTAAAAAGCATACCACGGGTCAGCCTTTTTTTTTTTTTTTAAGAGTTTTCAATAATAATTAAAAAAAATAATTTTTGTAGTATCTTTTATGATTCTTTATGCTTTCAGCTGATTGCAGTGATCCATCTACACACTTTCCACATCGGGATCAGTGTGTGTGTGCACAAAGGCTTATGCCTGAAGGATATGCTTGCATTAGAATAAGTAACTACCTTTAAGGAAGGCGTTGATGTAGGATTCCCCTTACTTTCGTCCCCACCAGAAAATAGTGATGGCTGCCATTCAGGTCTTCCTCACACCTCTGGTCCCCTGTATTGATTGAAGAATCTTTAGACCATTGGTGACCAAGAAGTTAGCTTTCTACCAGCTTGGGCTCTTATATTTGAAATTCACATTTTGGTCCCATTCCTGCCTACTGCAGCAGAATGGCTTTTAGACAACTAGACTTTAAAAAGTTAAAAGGCAATAAGTCACTCCCCTGGAAACGATGCAGAAACGTAGATCCAAATCATAAATAAGGAAATGCATTGAGTACATTAAACAGACATAGAAAAATGGATTTCTGTCTTTTGTAGTAAGGTAATTGGGCACCACTGCTTGGCAGGAGCTGGTGCTATTGAGCCAGCTATAGCTGCCACAGGTTGATAGGCAGGTGATAAGGCAGCTTCCACCAGGGTCTGCACAGGAGGCCTACCTAATATGCTGTCTGCCCTTAGGGCCTATGGGAACACAGTTGGATTATTATGTTAATGCATGAGCCCGCTGCCCTCTTCCTATCCCAGCTGGGTTCCCTGTTGTTAGGAACTGCTTTGCACTGACAGTGGAGTAATATGCTTCATGATTGAAAGGGCAAAGGGGCTTGAAAGAAAAAAATAAAAAAGAATAGGCCTGCACAGATATGTAAATGAGGTGAAGGAAAGCTGTAGGAAGATTTCCCTCTAAGTATAGAGACAAAGTTTATTAGAAAGTTCTTCTCATAGCACTGCTCTTAAAACCACTCATTTCTTAATTAATTTCTGGGCTTTCCTTCCTAACACTGGTATGTATATAGTGCCTGGAAGTGTTTTCCAAAACAGGCACTTAGGCTGATTGTTTTAAACTAAGATGTTCTATCGGTTAGTAGCCAGGTACTGTACTGACAGCCCTGCGTATTTTCACACTATCATTATTCTTTAACATTCATACTTTAGTCTTTATTCCACTATAGAATATTATAAGATGATAAAGGATTTATATTTTTTGTTGATGTCACTTTTGTTTCTCTTTAATTTTGATATAAGCTTAGAAAACTGCATGAACTTATCTTTTGGGAATGTGTAGGGATGGAGGACAGGAAACAGTTGGGTAGGGCAGAGGGATATTTCCAGAGTTTATCAATTTGGTTTGAGTGGTAGCCTAATTGTTTTGTGTCTAGTGGGAGTTTTTAATGTTGACACCATAACATAGTGAGTGTGGGCTTTGATGTCCATGGATCTTTTCAAATCCTGGCTCTACTAATTAATTACTATCTGATTTTAGATAAATTATTTTACTTCTCATTTCTGCTGTAAAATGGGTATAATATAAATTTTAAGTGGTAGGATAATAAATATAAATCAGTTATTCTGACAGAGTGAATGCTCATTAAATGCTAGTTGTACTGATATATTTTGTTTTTTTGAGATGTGATCTCTAGCTGTCACTCAGGCTGAGTGCAGTAGCATGACCATAGCCCACTGCAACCTCCAATTCCTGGGCTTAAGCAGCCTCCTGCTTTAGCCTCTTGGGTAGCTGAGACTACAGGCACATGCCACCATACCTGGCTCATTTTTTTTTTTCTATTTTTTTGTAGAGATGGGGTCTTACTATGTTGCTCAGGCTAGTTTCCAACTTCTGCCCTCAAGCGATCCTCCCTCTGTTACTCCCTCGGTGTGTTGATTGCCTGCTGCTCCAGAGGAAGCCAATACACTAAGATAGCATGGTTTACAGCAGAGAAAGAGTTTAATATCACAGGTGCCAAGTGAGGGGATAGCTGGAATTGCTCAAATCCATCTCCCTGAAAATTAGGGAGAAAGAGTTTTTAAAGACACTTTGCCAGGCAGAAGCCTAGGCAGTTGGGTCTGCTAATTATCTAGGTTCAGAGTGGAACTATAGGGGTGTAGAAATTGTCTTTGTTGAGTTGGTTCTTGGGATGGGGTGGGGGTCCCCAGACCTCTTCAATCATTTCCTTAGTATGGGCCATAGGTCTAAATGGGTCAGCTCTTCTATCAGAGTGCAGGGCTTAGAAGATAACTCAGAAACTACCTTTCAAAAGGTGATGTAATCTATGGAGCAAGTTAGGAGTTTTTACAACCACCAGCTATGTGACTCCAGAGTACCAATTGCAGAGAGGCAAACAAAGGGACAGTGACCAGTTACTATCAAATGAGGGGACTGTGGCTGATTATCATTGTTTTTGGCTGGGCCTGTGCCTTCCTAGAGTTTTAGGCACTTACCCCCGTTCTTGCCTTTTACCTCTTTATTGATTTGTAAAGGACGGTTTCACTGCCAACCTCCCAAAGTGTCAGGATTATAGGCGTAACTAATGGTGCCAAGCTAATGAGGATGTTTAATTGCCAGTGTGACAACTATCATTTTCCGTTATAAGACCATTATTTTAATGCTTATGACTGTATTTTCAATGGATTGAGGATTTTATCTACCTCCTTTTCATCAAGCTTCACCAAAGATGAGTGATTTTAGCTTCAGCCACATTTGATACAGGAAAATATTCAAGTAGACCTTATCTAACTTACAGATTTAAAGGATTCTCAAACAAAACGCTAGCATGTATGTCCAAACAGTCTTATAATAAGCCGTACTTGAAATGGTAAAAGGAAGTTGAATGCAAAAGAAAAGCTAGCCAGTCCAGCATTCAAAATAGTTTTTTGACTTACTTTTAGTGTATGTCTGAATTTGGGAAGGTTCTCAAATATCTCTCTCTCTATATCTAACTGTTTTTACAGGTTGAGTGTCCCTCATCTGAAAATTCAAAATCTGAAATACTGAAATCTGAAACTTTTTGCGTACCAACATGACACTTCTAAGAAATGCTCACTGGGACATTTTGGGTTTTGAATTAGAGATGTTGAACCAAGAAGGATACATCATGCAAATACTCCAAAATCTGAAAACATCCCAAATTTGAAACATTTCTAATCCCAATCATTTCAGATAAGAAATGCACAACCATAATATATTTGATTATTTAAATTAACTTAAATTGTTAATGTATGGTTGGATGCTATTTTAAATACATCTTGTGTTTTGCACTTAGATGGTACTGCACCTGTTGCATGAGATGATGCTTGTAAAGATGATGGGTGCAAGATGCCTGGCACACATCGAGGGACTGAGAAGCGGGGGTCATTGTTATTAGTGTTAGCAATTCCTGTCCCAACAGACCAGCCTGTGTTAGTAATGCTGTGCAGATTTACAAGTAGGAATTTCAGAGATTCTCAAAGTTAGCAAATGCAGAAAGTTTATTATTGGTATAGGCTCCATAGGCTACTAGTATGGTTACCATGTATCTGGTGAAAAAGAATACACATGATTTCTTCCATCAAAAATATAAATATGTAAACATCACTTTAATACTCTTATGAAAGCTTGGTTGAAGTTTGGGGTAGGTACCTTGTATTATACCAAAAAGGAAACTTCTTTCTGGCTCGGTGCCCGTAGCTCAGTGGTTAGGGCACCAGCCACATAACACTGAGGCCGGCGGATTTAAACCAGGCCCGGGCCTGCTAAACAACAATGACAACTGCAACAAAAGCTGGACATTCTGGTTGGTGCCTGTACTCCCAGCTATTTGGGAGGCTGAGGCAAGAGAATCACTTAAGCCCAAGAGTTTGAGGTTTCTGTGAACTGTGATGCCATGGCACTCTATTGAGGGATGACATATAATAAGACAATGTCTCAAAAAAAGAAAAAAAGAAACTTTTTACTATAAAGGTAATTATGTATTTGACTTTTTTTTTTGGTGACAGAGTCTCACTTTATTGCCCTTGGTAGAGTGCTGAGGCATCACAGCTCACAGCAACCTCAAACTCCTGGGCGATCCTCTTGCCTCAGTCTCCCAAGTAGCTACATTACAGGCACCTGCCACAATGCATGGCTGTTTTTTCTCACTTTTGCTCAGGCTGGTCTCAAACTCCTCAGCTCAAGCAGTCCATCCACCTTGGCCTCCCAGAGTGCTAGGATTACAGGTTTGAGCCACTGTGCCCGGCCTGCATTTGACTTTAAATATTTAGAAAAAGAGAGAAGAAACTAGTTCTAGCTAAGCAATCTTTTTTTTCTTTGTAATTTTAGCAAAATCCTTTTCTAATATGTCTTTATATATTATGCATTTATTAATAGTCACATACATACACAGGGTGTGCGGTTGTGTATGTGTATGTATGCATGAATATATATGTACAACTATATGTATGCATGTCTGTTTCTGTATATCTCTGTGTATCTGTGTCTGTGAGTCAAAAGTGTACATATACCTAGGAATATTTTAAGAGGAATTCTAGTTGAGTATATTTTTTAAAAGTGTCATTTTAAATAAAGTATTAAGTTTAAAAATTGAATAATACTTGTAAGGTTGTTAAGAATTGGAAGACAAGTTATTCAAGGAAGCAATAAGCTCATGAGGTAGATAGAGATACAGTGAAAGGATCACCACTTTTTATGCCTTTGTTCTCTCACCAGCCGACAGTGCAGGCAGGGTCCATATGCTGCTTGTTGCCAGAACATGGTTATGCATCTGCCCCGAATATAGTCCATCGCAGAGTCAATCATAAACTCTGTTGGAAAGGAAGCCTGATTTTAAAGGAATGCCTGGTTTTTCTTCCAAGTAGCTTTGGATTTGACACATGCAAATACTCCCCTTGTGTTTTGAAAATGTTCATGAGGACAGAGGTCATATCTTATGCTAAGAAAATGTTTTGCTGTTCCTTATATGTAGTAGGAATTCATCAAATGCCTGTTGACTGAGTAATTGGGTCAATTTTGATGCTAGTACTCAGATTCAAGTAGAAAGATTACAAATCCGTGGATCCGAGTGTCCCTTGTCTTCTCTTGACCTTTCTCTTGTACTGCTTTCAAGGAAGCGGTCTCCATGTGCCCTCTGACAGCTCTGGGAAACTGTGGACTGAGTTAAATTTCCAGCCTTTCAGACACCAATGATAAGTGGTTTCCTGACCACCCTCCTGCCTCTACCAACCATTTGTGGCCTTTATATTCTCCCCATGTTACTACTTTATGAGAAGCACAAGAAAGGCTGGAATTGAAGAGATGAAGACTGGGTTAGGAGATGTGCTTCATAGGAAAGATGCAAAGATTTTGTCAGGGGGGTGGTTTGTGCCCTCCTAGAAGTCATTAGCCTCTCTAGTGACTATGCTGTCCTTCTGGGGATGGTCCCCATTCAGCTTTGTTTTTTAGGGGACTTTCAGGAGCAGCTTGAATGATTCTTTCAATCCAAACTGCAGTCCTAATTAGGACTGTTAGGACCACCTCCTTCATACAGTTTTGTTTTCTCCCTGAAGACTTTCAGGTTTTTCTTTCTATGATGTTAAAAAACAATTTATTTGTTGTAGAATACCTTCCTAAGCCTCAGAAATCTCTAAATATTAACAAAGAAGTACTACGTAATAGGTTATTATTTTAAAATCAAATTATACTGTGAAAAATAAACACTGCATTGAAAAATATTGCATTGCCCCATCCTCAGTGTTCATCCTTCCTTCTTCTCCCCATCTTTAAATGTTTATTTGTTGCTATGTTTCCAACCTTATCAGAAATTTTTAATTTCTTTTTCTGGATTCCTATCTTGGCAAATCATTGATTAATGGTTTTTACCACTTAGTAATGTGATAATATTGATGATTATAAAGTCAACAATAGCTAACATTTATTAAGCACTTACTATGCTAATGTTTTACGTGGGTGTTCTAATTTAATTCTCACAAAGTCCTTGTAAGTAGATATCACTGTGTATGCCCATTATGTCCATCAATTAACACACAGCCACACTAGTAAAAAAATTTTTCCTTGAGGCCAGGTTGTCTTATTACAAAGATGTAATAAAAGCTTTGAAAACAAAATGATCCTTTCTGATTTCATGAAATATTTGTTACTTTTTATTCCTTCTGTATGTGAGTTATATGCAACTGCCATGGTGCTAGATCAGTTTTTATACCGCATGCCGTGGGAGTTGTATAGGACTCATGGCATACTTACTGAATTTGTTTCTGAGAATTGAATCTTTTGTGATTCCACAAGTATTTAGTTTTGTCTAGAGTGGACCTTGCATGGTCCTGAATGAGGACCTCTGAGTCATATGCCCAAGCATGTGCAACACTGTCACATCAAGGCGTATTGTGTTGGTTTCATTCAGATAGCCACCAGGCAAACATTCGAGGGGAAATGGGCAATTGGAAGTTATGGTGATGGGAGAACTCAGTCTAGCACCTGTGATGGGCAGCTGAAGCTTCTGTGGGTAGATGAAGCAGTTCAACAGGGTATGAGGGAGCCATGCGAATGGATAGCAAAGAGAATGAACAGAGATTTCACAGTACACAGGCCGGCTACAGACCTTCCCGCCTATCCAGCAGTTCTACATGCTTTAGGAGGCCCTGGGCTTAGAACTACTGTGAGTTAAATACAACTCACTTGGCAATTAGCGTGTTAAACTTATTAGGGCTTCTCTAGCTGTAGAGCTGGCTTGGGACCATGGTAAACTAAGTCTGGGGCCCTCTGATATCTGCATCTCTTGGCTGTTGACATAATAGACTACATGCTAAAATATTTCTTCTGCCACTTACCTCCTTTAATTCTTTGGGCTGTGCCCATATCTGTGCTTGTACAGGGCATTGTGTCATGTTAGATACAAGAATATCACACAGATCAAGGTGGCTGGGCCATGAATAATGAGGGGAAAATCATGCGAGGGAGCACAAAAGTCTTTGTTTTTGTTTTTTAAATTGACTTTTCAGGGTTGATCAGCTAGCAGCTTTGTGTTATCCTATCTTGGTGATCTCAAAGGAAAAGATCAGAGCTAGCCTAACTAGTCCCTCTTTCACCAGTAAAGCATAGCAGCAAAAATTATATGGAAAACTGATGAGTTAACAGGAAACTGATGGAGGAAAAGAGTGAAAGGCAGAGTTTTAATTTGCCTTAGTTTCCTTCAAGGTAAACCCAGCCTTGGAGCTAATGATCTGTTAGGTATAAAAATAGATCCTGAGGATAAAAGAAGACAGTTACCAAGAGGAAGCAGGGTGTCCCCCAGATTCTTACTTTATGATAAAGCCTGACACTGATTGATAAGATGGCCACTTAAGCCCAGTTTTCAGCAAGGTCTTGCTCTTTGCAGAAAAGCCCTGAGAGCCTCAACAGTGAAACGTCTTGAAACATTCTATCTAAGCTTACCACAAGAGATGTAGATGTCTTCTGAGGCCACCAAAATCCCAACAGCCTTTTGGAGAGGATTGTAGTGAAACTGAAAACTGAAAATAGGTGCTTGGTGGTAGACCTTCCTCATAAGCTGTCTCACCTTTGCAGAAATGATATTATCCTTTTACCTAAGAGCTCACCACTGATTCATTTAATTTATTTCTCTCAACCACCTCACTTGTCTGTGTCTTCTTCTTATTATTATTATTGTCACTTCTACAGAATGGAATAACCCTTACCTCATAGGGTCATTTCGAGGAGTAAGTAAAATACTGCTTATTGTCTGACACGTAGAAGGTCCTCAATAAATGTCAGCTTTTTTTCTTCTGCTTCTGAAATGCTATTTTGAGGGAAAAGTCAAGTTAGCTAATCATTCCATTATAAATTCCTGGGTCAGAAAAACAGATTTTGTCTTTTGCCCTTACAGAATTTTATGCATCATGTCTCATTTAGGACTCTGTGAGCTACTGATCTAGGGGGAAAAGAATGAAATTCAGTTTGGTTAATAAAACATCTTGGAAGGCAGTTTTTAAACTGTGATGAAGCTAGGTTAAATGGGAGCCAAGTGGGGCCATTTCCAGGGGTTTTGGAGGTGAAGCAATTTGTTTTTATCCTTGTATCTGTGCTTTTACTCTTTAAAAATCTCATGTCTAGTCCCTAAGGTTCTATAATAAAGTCTTCAATACTATACATTTTTATTAAACATCTTTTTTTTGGACTCCAATTTGCATTTCAGATAATATAACAAAATGTATGTGTTTCAAATATTCACTGCATAATTGTGATTAGAACATGTAATCCCTCAAAAGATGTTAATTGCAATTTAAATTCACACTGAATTTAATTAAGTGAGTTGGGGATTAGAAAGTAGATGTAAGGAGTAGTTCGGGGAATACATATTAAAAAAGCATCTACATTTTTTTTCTCCTAAAATATGTAAACCTCTTTCAACTTCTAAGATTAAAAAGATGAAGGAATACAGAAAAGAAGAGGAGGAAGCAGGTTAAAGGGCATCTTTAAAAAAATCGCAGACTCCATTCACAATTTAGATCTTGAATTTACGCTAATTGCGGTTAGGAAAGAGGGCTGGTTTAAGTAACCTTCTCATTTGTATTCTTGAAGAGTCTTTGAATACATGTCGACTCACTTGGTGTCTGATAAAGACTTCAGTGAAACTGAGATCTTTTAAGAACTGCAGAGAGTGATTGGGTGGGAAGTGCCAACAGAGATGTTTTAGTCCAACTGTTACCTGACGCTTCAGTCTTCCTTACAATCTCTTTGCCAAAGGAGTGTTTTCTGAATAATTTGATGTAACGGGACCTGTGTGTGTGGACAATTCATATTTAAGCAGTGTTTTTCCATGAATGCACTGTTTTAATGGAAATAAAGAGTATTGCAAGAAACACAAATGTCTTATTCTCTTTTAAAATATAACAGTTAAAGCATACTAAAACTTGGAATTTAAGGTTTTAAAAAGTGTCAGACAGTTGTATCTTCCAGTGATTGAGAAAATGAAGTGTTTAATTATTTGGTATTGAATCAAGAAGCAATTATTCAAAAGGCTCCCAGAATAAGGTTGTACCTGTAAACCTCATTTTATTCATAAATTTTCCTAAGAATGAGTTTTAAATCAAAGAGATCTGTCTTAAATAGTCTAAGTGTAAGTTTAAAAGTAAAAGTATTGCTTTTACTTAAGTCATTTCTTTTTCGTATGTGTTTAGAAGAGGAAAATGTTAATTAACTTCATAAACCTGTTTTGAATGAGTCGCTCTATAAATATAATGCAAAAATTTCTTAAAGCAAAACAGAGAGAGGGAAAGAGGGAGAGAAGTGTGAGAGGAACAGAGAGAGACAGAGACAGAGAATGTGTGTTAGTTACACATATTGGCTGCCTAATACATTGTTGGACTCTATAAAACATAAATTTTTAAGAAACAAATTTCAAAGTCTTTTCAAATGTTGGAAATATTTGCAATATTCTTTTTTTAATTAAATCATAACAGTGTACATTAATACTATCATGGGGTACAGTGTACCGTTTCTCTATACAATTTGAAGTACTTTCATCCAACTGGTTAACATAGCCTTCATGTCTTTTTCTTTGTTATTGTGTTAAGACATTTATATTCTAAAAAAAAAAAAAAAGACATTTATATTCTACATTTAGAAAAATTCACATGTACCCTTGTAGGATGAACCATAGCTGTGATCCCGCCAATCACCCTCCCTCCACCCACTCTCCCCCCTCCCCTCCCTCTCCCCATGTTCCTGGGCTAAAATTGGGTTATAGCTTTCCTATGAAAGGGCTGAGTACATTGGATACTTTTTCTTCCATTCTTGGGATACTTTGCTAAGAAGAATATTTTCCAGCTCCATCCATGTAAACATGAAGGAGGGGAGGTAAGGTCTCCATCTTTCTTAATGGCTGCATAGTATTCCATGGTGTACATATACCACAATTTATTGATCCATTCATGGATCGATGGGCAATATTCTTAATGGAAATATTTCATGTGAAAATTCAGGTGGGAAGTTCTGTCTTTGTTTCATAAGAAATTGAATGTCCTTAAAAAAGAATCATGAATCTAAGCTTTATATCTGGAACAAAGTTCTTTGACTTTATCTTTTCTATTGTGAGGAGTGTTAAAGAAGTACATTTTTAATATGATTAAATAATAAACCCTATTGAAAAGGACATAAAAAATGTTTTTCTCTAAGATAGTATCTGTGACTTTAAGTACTTGAACTCTCATCTGTCTTGTTTGCAACCTAAAATCATTCCACCTAAATGTCTTTGCTTCTTTTTTTGCTATTTGTTTTCCCTATAAATGCCTACTTTGATAATGACTATCATGGATTCTTTTTCTAATAATATAAAATTACTGTTATTCGCAATGAAATGATTTTTTGGGAGGAGGGTGTTAAATTCACATTATCACATGAACATAATTTTTGACCAATGTTGTATCAAGGGAAAAGTTTACTAGTCATTCCCTGTCCTAAAGCACATTGCTCTGTGACTTCTTATAGTCACATGCAAAATTCCACAGTAGGAATAGGAAAGTTGTAACCCAATTTTAGCCTAGAAACATGGGGATTTTGTGTTCTTGTCTAGGTGCAGTGGCTCACTCTTTTAATCCTAGCACTTTAGGAAGCTGAGATGGGTGGAATGCTTGAGCCTCAGGAGCTCAAGACCAGCCTGAGCAAGAGTGAGACCCCTTCTCTACTAAAAATGGAAAAACTCAGCTGGGTATGGTGGCTCACACCTATAATCCTAGCATTCTGGGAGGCTGCAGTGGGTGGAATGCCTAAACTTACAGGTTTGAGCCAGAATAAGCCAGAATAAGACCTCGTCTCTAAAAATAGCTGGGTGTTGTGGTGGGAGGCTGAGGCAAGAGAACTGCTTGAGCCCAGGAGTCTGAGGTTGCTGTGAGCTATGATGCGACAGCACTCTACAGGATGCAACAAAGTGAAACTCTGTCTCAAAAAAAAAAAAATAGAAAAACTAGCCAGGAGTTGTGGCAGGGCATTTCAAGAAAATGGCTTGAGCCCAAGAGTTTGAGGTTGCTGTGAGCTATGACAGCACAGCACTTTACCTAGGGCAACCGAGTGAGACTCTTGTCTCAAAAAAAAAAAAAAAAAGAAATTATGTTCTTGTGTGGTTTAAAATTTTTTAATAACTTTATTTTTTATGTATTCCTAATAGATAATCTCAAAATATGAACAAAGAAATACCATAATCTCACTGTTCAAATATATATATACATATATATGTCTTTCCAAACCTTATTATCTGCACATACACTTAATGTAATGAGATCATACAGTGCATACTGTTTTGTAGTCCTTTTTGTCCACTTAGCAATAGATTGTGAACATCACTCCATGATGTTTTATAACGCTCTTTTTATAGACTGTTTATTATTTTCATGTGTGGATGTGCAAGGATTAATTTAGCCCTGGATATTTCCAGCTACTTTTGCTATTAAAAATAATGGTGTGGTGAAATTCCTTTTAGCTAAATCTTTTCTTGGCTCTGTAATATTTCTTCTTCTTTTTTTTTTTATTGAGACAGAGTCTCACTTTATCACCCTTGGCAGAGTTCCGTGGTATCATAGCTCCCAGGAACCTCAAACTCTTGGGCTCAAGCAATTCTCTTGCCTCAGCCTCCCTAGTAGCTGGGACTACAGGCACCCACCACAACACCTGGAGATATCTACATATACATATATATATATTTATTTAATTTAATTTAATTTATTTATTTATTTATTTATTTATTTATTTATTTATTTATTTTTATGGAGACAGAGTCTTGCTTTGTCGCCCTCAGTAGAATGCTGTGGCATCAACTCCTGGGTTTAGGCAATTTTCTTGCCTCAGCCTCCTGGGTAGCGCGGATTATAGGTGCCCAGCTATTTTTTTGTTACAATTTGGCCACCACCCTCAGTATGTGGGGCTGGTGCCCTACCCACTGAGCCACAGGCGCCATCCTATATATTTTTTTTAGTTTAGCAGGCCCAGGCTGGGTTCGAACCAGCCAGCCCCAGAGCATGTGGCAGGCTCCCTAACCACTGAGCTATGGGTGCCCAGCCAATCGGTAGTGTATTCATATAAAGAAGTCGAATTGCTGGGTCCAGGGGCATGTGTGGATATTGTTGAGGTATTGATGCTTATTACACTTCCAGCAAGGTTACAAAGAGTATAAAATCACTTTTTCTTTTCCTTGAACTCTTAGCAAACATGTGCATTATTATTTTTTAAAAATCTGTGCTCATTCAATGTTTTTCTCCTCCTGCTACTTTTGTTTTCTCCTCTCAGTGCAAGTTGTTCCATTTTATAAAGACAGGAGGTCCACTTCTAATATATTTTTAATATATGTGTATTAAATAAATATTTTAATTTCACATCTTCCCCCAATATTTATCTGTCATATTTTATAGTAAATTTTTTAGTTTATGAAGTTATTATATTTATTTATTTTACTTCAGCACCCCCCCCCCCCCCAAAATATACATGGTAGTCCCTGAACGCATTGTTCAACTAGGTGTCTAACCATGCTGTGAATGGTGCCTGGAGAAGGATCGAGGGACAAGACCTTTAAGCTTTTTTTCTTTTTAATCACACCTTAAAATCTTAGAGAATCTGAACTTATATGTTTGGGCTACTGTTATTACAGTGAAACCTTCTGAGAGTATCTTCTCGGGTAATTTTTTTAGAGAAAGTCACTTACAGATATAAAACGTTTGACCAGAAGAAAGCCTCAGGTTGTCAGAGTTACTTATACCCTGTTGTTCAGCTGGGCCTCTTTATTAAATCATCTCTTGGCAGTCCATTAGTTGTGGCGCTACAGCTATTGCGTGGCCCACTAAGCTAATATACCTTCAATCACCAGCAGAAAGATAACCTTAATAAAAATTTGAAGTCGATTTAGTGTTTCACTGCTTGCTGACTAGTGTTTTACTGTTTACTCTGTCTGTAGAATTTCCATACTCTGTATTTTCAAGATTCATATATATCTTATCTACATAGTATATTAGAGTCAAATAAAGATGAATGACCTAGAGAAGGTGGACTGTTTGGGAGTTCATCCTTGTTATGCTGACTCAGCCACTTGTCAGGCATTGTGTGATCTTGAGCAAGTCACTTCCCACCCAGGGCTTCTGTCGAACCCTTATAATGTTAAATTAAGAAATTGGGAAGAGGTTTTCTAATGTTCTTGTCTGTATTTATTATTTTTAGAAAATTTAAATTACACTCTGCTGAAGGTAACATGTTAAAGCTTTGTTTAAATGTCAGCTATGATTTTATAGGACATAAAGAGAATTTTTATATTCCAACCCCTATAAGAAAAGTTAGTAAACAGAATGAAAATAAAAGAGATTACATTATTCAGTGTATGTGGTACAGGAGAAAGGTTACTTAAAGTCTGCTAAGTTTTTAAAAAAAATCAACATTTTTGTAGTAATTACTGAAAAGTATAGTTTTTATTTTAAAAAGTAAAACTGTAAATCATGAAAATAAGCTGATTTTATCATTCACTTAATAAAATTTGGATTGTAGATATTTACAAATTCTTACAATGAATGAAGAAAAAATCAAGTGTTCCTTTTTTTTTTTTTTTTAATTTGAGACAGAGTCTTATTAAGTTGACTTTGGTAGAGTGCTATGGTGTCATAGCTTACAGCAACCTCAGACTTCTAGGCTTAAGCAATTCTCTTGCCTCAGCCTCCCAAGTACCTCAGACTACAGGCACCTTGCCACAACGCCCGACTATTTTTTGTTGCAGTTGTCACTGTTGTTTAGTTGGCCCAGGCCAGGTTTGAAGCCTCCAGCTTCAGTGTACATGGCTGGCGCCATAACCATTGTGCTATGGGCACCAAGCCTTAAGTGTAGCTTTTGGGAAGCCAGGCCTGATGTCATTTTCCTAAGAAAATTATATGACTTGATGACATCTGTTGCTGGTGTTTTGTTATTTTTTGCCATGAAGGCATAAAAATGTGAATTTGCAAAAAGAATTGAGTCTTCATCAATTTTCACAGGTGCTCTCAATTAAAAAAATAGTCTGCTTGCTCTCCTTTGAAGCACCCATCCTGCTTTTTCATTTTCCTCACTTCTGATTGCATTAGCTTAATTAAATTATATATCTTCTGCAGGACTGACAGTTCTATTTAGCAACATATTTGCATTTTATGTGTGATATGTTACAAGATGTTTAAAATACGGTACAATTATTGAGAGTAAGCTAACCAGAGCTAAAGGGCAGAGATAGGTATTATTATAAAGAATTTAGGGTAGGGGTGCAGGAAAGAGAATTTTTATATTCTACCCCCTACAAAAGATTTTCTTGGGATCATTTTAGAAATAGTTAGTTCATTAGTGAAACTTTTCCCACTGTGATGTTTCTTGTGTCCTTGTACAACCTAAGTTCTTTAGGAAGCTGGAAAATGAATACTTACATGATAAAGTTTTGCTGGGCCTTATTTATATAGTATATGATATTTGGTAGAATTTTGTAGAATACCCAGTAGGATTTTTGTTTGTTTGTTTTTTGGGACAGAGTATTACTCTGTTGCCCAAGCTTGAGTGCCATGGCTTCATCCTAGTTTATAGTAACCTCAAACTCCTGGGCTCAAGTGATCCTCCTGCCTCAGCCTCCTCCAAATAGCTGAGACTACAGGCATCTGCCACAGCAATACCCAGTGGTTTTATATTTGCCCTCATTTAATTTTCATAAAAATTTGTATGAAGTTGATATTGTTATTCCCATCTAATAAAATGAAGAAACAGATTTAATGAATTTTCATAGATAAGTATGTGACCAAATTGTTTTGAAATCAAGTCTTCTGATCCCATTATCAGTGTTTGTTCTAGTATTTCACAAATATCTGTATGATGTTAGTTTATTTTACATGAAATCCTTATCATCTTTAAATAAGTGAAAGACAGGGTATCTTTTTTGAATGTCAGATAAAGTCAGAGTCTTTAAGCATCTATATTATGTTGCTATTGAGAATAATGACTTGAAAAGACATTTTTATGTAGTACAAATCATAAGCAATGCCTTGAAGCTTACTCTAAGATAGGAAGTCGTGACTATAATTCTTTAGTTTTGATTCATTTCTGTTTTTATTAAGTCTTATTGCTTGTTTATTAAAATTTTCTGTATAAACCTTAAAACCAAGTAAATATGAAAAAGGTAAACCTTAATGCCATAGTTATGTTTTTCTACCTTTTGTTAACTTTAAAAATTTTTACATATATAAAAAGTCTTGTTTTTATGTATATAACTGACAGATATTTAAATTCAAGCTTTACAATATATGTACATTAGTTTGGAAAATATTTCAAGTTCTGTAAACCCTAACACAATCAAGATTTAGATCACTGCTGTCATAAGAAAAAATTCTTTTATGCCTTTTTCCCTTTTTCCTGCCTACAGCCAGTGATCTGGTTTCTATCTATATAGTTTTGCCTTTTCCATAATATTCTGCCAATGGAATAGTGAGGTACATAGCCTTTTATGTCTGGCTGCTTGTGCTTTACCATAATGCTTTTGAGATTCATCCATGTTGTTCGATGTATCAGTAGTTCATTCCTTTTTATTGCTGAGGAATAGTCCTTTGTATGCATCTATCACGATTTCTTTATCCATTCACTAGCGGATGGACATTTGGGTAGTTTCGTGGTTTTGAGCTATTACAAATAAAGCTGAATACGTGAATCCAAGTCTTTGTGTGAACATGTGGCTATCTGTCTCTTTTGTAAATACCTAGTGGTGGGGTGGCCATGTCAGTCATGTGGTAAGTGTATGTGTGACTTTGAAAGAAACTGCGAAACTATTTTGCACAGTGGCTGTATCATTTTTAGTCAAAGCAATGTTACATGAGGGTTCTGGTTGGTCCACATCCTCACCAGCACTGAACTGTCAGTGTCTGAGTTTTCTCGCATGGCAATTTTAATATACATTAATATCTAATGATGTTTAGTATCTTTTCGTGTGTTGGTTTACTATCTATCACTCTTCTGCAGTTCAAATCTGTCCAAATCTTCTTTCCATTTTTTTTTTCATTGAATTGTCTTCTTATTTAGCTGCAAGAGGTTTTTAATTTTTACTTTTAAATATATTCTACATACGGATATGTATTTACAAACACATTCTTTCAGCCTGTGGCTCTGTTTTTCATTTCCTCTGCATTGTCTCTAAAGGAAAGAAGTTTTAAATTGTGATAAAGTCTAGTTTATCAATTTTTTTATTCTAAAGTTTATGATTTTTGTGTACATAGAAACGTCTTAATCCAAAATCACAAAGATTTTCTATGTGTGTTCTTCTAAAAGTTTTATAGATTTAGCTCTTGTTTTAAAGTCTACAATCGAGTCCAACATAGTTTTTGTATTCAGTGAGGTGAATGTCAGGGATTTTTTTTTTAATTAATAGATTTTTTTGGTTGTTCCATATAGATGTCCAGTTACCACATATTGAAAAGATCATCTTTTCCCCACTAAACTACTGTAGTACTCTTGTCAAAAATCAATGTACTGTATCTATGTTGAGTCTATTTCTGGACTTTCTACTCTGTTCCATTTATTGATCTGTATATCTGTCTTTAAGCCAGCACCACACGGTCTTAATCAGTATAGCTTTTTATTAAGTATTGACATCAGTAATCAGCAAGTCTTCCAACTTTTTTTCCCAATGAAAATATTTTGAATAATAAACAAATAAATAAATAAAATTTATTTCAAAAATAAATTTGAGTCATCTTGTCAATTTCTACTAAAAATTCTTCAGGGAATTTGATCAAGATTACATTGACTCTATAAATCAATATGGAAAGATTTTTCATCTTTATATTGATATTCACGTCTCTCCATTTAAGCCTTTTAAAATTTCCCTCCTCAATGTTTTGTAGCCTTTAACATATAAATTCTGCACATATTTTGTTAGTTTTATTCTATGTCTCATGTTTATGACGCTATTTGTAAATGGCATTTTTATTAATTTTGATTTAAAAGTATTCCTTGCTAATGTATATAGAAATGCATTTATTTTTAAGGATAGACCCTGTACTGTGCGACCTTGATCAACTCATTCATTGTTGTAGTTTTCTATTTGGGGAGGGGAGGAATTTTCTAGGATGATATGATTTGTGAATAAAGATGGGCTTATTCTTCTTTTCTAATCTGCCTTTTATTTCTTTTTCTTTAATTATTGCATGGCTAGAACTTTTAGGCTGTCAAAAGAAAAGTCACATCATATTAGTAAAGTGAATTTTAAAGTTTATTATTGAATAAAAGCGTAAGCACAAATTGTGACTCAAGTGACTTCAAAATTGAAATTAGTTAGAAGCACAGAGGTAGATTGTTACAGATTGAGTTATATTGCAAAAATGGGAGAGTTGTTTAAGCTTTACAGTGATTGGTTATAAATTTGGGGATTTCCAGATAGCAGGGAATTGGCTAGTAACAATTATTTTTACCGTTTTTGGAGATGACTTAGCTTTATTTCTGATTATCAGGAGCACGTACAAGAAATAGCCCAAGTGAAGGTTAAGGTCTCTTTCTCAGTCTGTTGGGTAATTTTAAGTCCTAGTCTTCATTTTATTTTACTTTGACAAGGCAAAAGTTGGATAGAAATTAGAGTGAGAATTGACATCTTCACTTTGTTCATGATTTTAGGAACATTTACTTTTTTGCCATGAAAACTAACATTAGCTATTTGGCTTTTATAGAGATATTCTGTGTTGGGGGGAGAAATTTTTTATCAATTCCAGTTTCTTGAGTTTTTATCATGAATATCTGTTGAGTTTTATCAAATACTTTTTCTGCATCTATTGGCATGATTATATCGTTTCCTTTTAAAATCTTTTGACAAGGTAAATTGCTTTGATTGTTATTCTAATCTTAAATCAACTTTATATTCCTAGAATAAACCCTACTTGGTCATGATGTATCATCCTTATATTACTAGGTTCAATTAGTTCAAATTTTGTAAGGAGTTTTATGTCTATCTGTGTGCGTGGTTGATTAATGCTTTGCAGTTTTCATGTTTTAAGCTAGTGTTGTACAGATGAGTGCTTTCTCATAAAATGATTTGGCAAATTTTCCTGCTTGTATTTTCTGTGTGATTTTCATAAAATGACTATTATTTCTTCTTCAAATATTTGGTAGAATTCACCAGTGAAGGCATTGGCCCTGTAAAGTTTTTGAGAAAATTTTTAACCACATGTTATCTTTAATATAGAATGGTCAGTTTAAGTTGTTTGTTGTTTTTGAGAGAGCTTTGGTAGTTTGTGTCTTTCAAGGAATTTGTTCATTTTATCTAAGTTGTTAAACTTTGGGGCCTAACGTTCTTAATTTACTGATCTTTTAAATGTCTGAAGGATTTTAGGATGTCTCTTCTTTCATTCCTGGTAGTGGTAATTTCTGTCTTTCCTTTTCTTCCCCTTGAGAGCAGGGATGGAGAAACTGTGGTTTGTAGGCCACATCAAGCTTGTCATATGTTTTTGCATGGTATGTAAGTTAAGAATAACTTTTACATTTTTTTAAAGATTGGGGGGAAAAAGTCCAAAAGAAGAATAAAATTTCATAACACATGAAAATTAAGTGAAAATCAAATTTTAGTATCCATACATAGATAAAGCTTTGTTGGAATACAACCGTACTCTTTAGTTTATATAGGACCTATGGCTGCTTTTGACAACAATAGTGGAGGTGAGCATTTGTGACCATATAGGCCACAAAATCTAAAATATTTAATATGTGGCTGTTGCATGATAAAAAATGTATCTAGTATTTGTCCTGTGTTTTTGGCATGAAGCTTCAAAAACCTTTGAAATTTCTTAAGTGTTAAGAGTGTCTTTGTTTTGCCAGTCAGGTGAGGTGGTGGGCCCTTAGATAGCTTCAAGATGAGGACTGGTCACTAGAGAGACAAAGCATGGGATTAGAACCTTCGAAGTTTTATCTGACTGCCCTTCAGGGAGAGGAAGAGCTGGTGATTGAGTTTAATCACATGGTCAGCGAGTCTGTCAATTATTCCTACATACTGAAACCTCATTTAAAAACTCTGGACACTGGGCGGCCTCTGTGGCTCAAAGGAGTAGGGTGCTGGCCCCATATACCAGAGGTGGTGGGTTCAAACCCAGCCCTGGCCAAAAACTGCAAAAACAAAGAAACAAAAAAACTCTGGACACAGAAGCCCAGTGTTTCTTCCTGGACACCAGAGCTTACTGTTGTTTCCTGGTTGGTAAACATCTTGATGTTCTCTAACAGGGCAGGAAGCTCTGTACTCCTTCCCTGATCTTGCCCTTTCTACATATCCCTTATAATAAAACTATAATTATAGCACTTTTAATGAGTTCTGTGAGTTATTCTAGTGAATTATTAAACCTAAGGGGAACCGGGGATCTCTTGAATTTGCAACCAGTTGGTCAGAGGTGTAGGTAGTCTGGGGACTCTCAAAGTACAGCTGCTATTTAAAGTAAGGGCAGTCTTAGGGAGGCCTGAGCCTTTAACTTGTGGAATTTGACACCAACTCCAAGTAGTTAGCATTAGCATTGTGTTGAAATATAGGTTAGACCAGTTGGGTAAAATAAAATAGTGACCCTTTACAGAAAAAATTCACCAGTCCCTGTTCTAGAGGTTCATCAGTTCTATCAATCTTTTTTCAAAGATGTAGTTTTCAATTTTCATAACTACTCGATTATTTTTCTGTTTCTTTATTTCACTAGTTTCTGATCATATCTTAATTATTTCCTTCTTGTGCATATTTTGTGTACAATTCACCCTTTTTCTAATTTATTATGTTTCTTAGAATTAGGCCATTTTCTCATCTTCTTTTTCAGTGACATCATGTTTGCAGCTTGAAATTGGCCATGGTGGGAATATTTACAGCATAAAAATCAGCGAACAAATTGGTATTCCTCCCCTTATCCTTGGAGTCCTTTGTTAACCATTTACTAGCCCATTACTTGTAATGGCAAAAATAGCTCTTTAAAAATTTTCTCAGGGGATCTAACTTGAAAAAATAATTTCCAATAAAAAGATAGTTCAGAAACAGAAAGAATTTGCTAGTAAAAAAATGTGATTTAAAACATAGACTTTAAATCAAATCTCAAAAAGAGATGGTGCTGTTTTCAATCCTGAAGACATGAAGAATAGGATAGGTAGGGACCACTCGTTAGTGATTTCAGTGTAGTCCTTTTTGAGGAAGAGTGCCTCAATTAGATGATGCACAGAAGTCCATTGCAGTTCTGTGAATCTATGGTAAGTTATTTCCCAGAAGATGGTAGGAAAGCTATTTTATTGCTAATGAAAAGCTGATGAGAGAGTTATTGCTGAGGGATTGATCCATTGCCCTCTTAAGAAGCTCTGAGATTCCCAGACCTAATGGATGGAAAAGAGCAGAAATAACAAAGTTAAGTCAGCTAGCATCTAAAATTTTTAAGGAACATCAGATGCTTTGATTAGGCTGTCACTTATGTTTTGTGGATGCCCTTCTAAACCAAGTGTTAGAAGTGTTAGGGGAATTCTTGGCTAATTCCTCGCTTGGTGTGCTGAGAGCTTAGTTCATTTGTTGACATTAAATAGAGCTTCCATTAATTGATCAGAAAAGCGCTTGTTGTATATCACTACAAGATGTCAAAAAACCCTTTATTTTTACAGTTGTTTTCTGTGCTATCATGACTCTTTTTCACCACTGATCTTGTATCATAGCTATCATGCTGTCTGCCTTCTAGTCCTGGGCTGTGTGTTGGCACTTGGTGGTTATTTATTTTTGTGTTCTGATTTCCTAGCTTAATAAATTGCTTAATAAATTTATGTTGAATGAATTAATAATTAGAGAAGTTTCATTCCTTTTTGGCAGATAAGAAACCCAAATGACTAAGAACAATTAAACTTTAGGAATATTGAGAGACTTATAGCAGGCTTTTTAAAAAGATGTACTGTCAAGCAGTATATAACATTTTAAGTTTCATTCAGCTTAATCTTAGATACAAGAGCTTAATAAATATTAATAGACAAATATTAATAGTGTGCATTTTCAGCTTAAGAGTTGGTATTCTGGGTTATAGTTACTGTTTGTTCCTAAGAGTATTGAATATTCAGTGTTAGTATAGCAAATAAGACTAAGTAGTTTCTTCTCTAAATTAGTACCTAATAGGTGCATAGCATTGTTCAAGGTTTGCCTCAGTTCAAGAGAAGGCCTCTACAATTACAATTGTACTTAACATATACAATTTATTATGTGTTTTTTTTTCTAAGAAATACCTAATCTGTACACAAATATTGAAAGTCAAGAAAAAGTATAAAGGAAAAAATATCCATAATCTATGACCTCAACAAAACTACTTTTGGCATATGCCCTTTTTCTGTTATATAGCTACAAATGTCTATTTGAATAATATATAAAATAGGCAGTGAGGATGTAATAGAGAGGGTGCAGGAAGTGTCTGCCGATGAGTTCTGTTCTGGCTTTGCTACTGTACAATATGAACTTGGGAAAGATCCTTGGCCTCTGGAGTTCTGTTTCTTGATTCATAAGGGATTATCATAGTACCTAATCACATGCCTCACTTGCAAATTCTCATTTCACTGAAATTCAACATTTTTTTTTGAAGACTGATATTTCAAGAGGATGCAATCAGAAGTGTTGGATTCAGTCTGTATTTGTCTCAAGTACTATAAGGCAGATTTAAAAATCTTGAATTAATATATTTTCCCACTAATATTAGGTTTTGTTACAATGAACCAGTAACATGTAAAGATGTAAAGTAACAAATTTCTTCTAGAGCCATACCCCAAATTGGAATTGATAAGCTTATTTGAGCTCATAAATAAGTTTTCAGAAAAATGTTAAAACATTTCCTTTAAGCTTTTAAGAAGTATGCTACTTGGAAGTAGAAACACAGAATCATTACTCTTTTAAGTACATGGAGTTTTATCAAGGAAACATACCAACGAGAAAAATCAAAGCAGCTGTGTTACTTGATTCTTTTTGCACCTCAAGAAAATTGATTTTGCCCTCTCTCTGCTGCTCGATGCATATTGTGACAATGTAGATGGGCATGCAGGAACTATTGCCTATTATGCACCGAGGCTTTAAAGGTGTTAAAAGGTGTCTGGTTTGTCTTAGAAGAGTCAGTTTGCACTTTAAGTGATTTTTGTTGCACAGTTAAGATGTCCTTTTACTTTTACCATTTTGTTCTAGGCTTTTTTTCGTATGCATTTTAACGGTTATTTAAGACTCCCCATGTGCTTAGAAAGGAATCTGAATATATGTGCCTTTTTTTTTTTAAAGCCTCAGCACAATGTAGGTTATTCCATCAATACCATCAAATGACTGTGAGCTGTAGTTGGAACAATATGTAAAAATACAGCTTGTGAAAGATTTCCTTTATTAACTGTCATCATCCGCAGAATATATGTTCAAATAAACGTTGTGTAATAACTAAATTTGAGATTAATAGGCCCCTTAAGAAACAGCGAAGTCATTCAGAATAGTCAGTGAAAAATAGGCTGTAAGACTGTAACGTGCCCATATTGTCCTGCTTACGTGCTCTCCCCGGTGTCGTTCCCATTCATCACTGTCGGCCCGCTCGGTTCTCATTAAAACACTCGTGCACAAAAGCAACTTAATTTTCTTAAGAGGAGAGGACACCTGATTCAATTTAGCACCCAGAAATAGTAACTTGAATATATTTTTTTCCTAGCCTGAATTGAGATGAATAGGTACAAAAAAGAATAGCCACCTCCTCCATTCACCTCGAGATTTAGAATATTGAAAGATTTTTTTTCCAGTCGTATCAAGAAATGGACCTGTAGAAATAGGCAGAAAATGTAGCTTACTCTTAGAAAAATAGCTGAATGTTGAACATTTACCAGTAACATACGTGTTTGTGTGTGAGAGAGACTGTAAAGTTCTGTTTTCTGTTGCAGTTTTTAATTTTTTTTTGGCCGGGGCCAGGTTTGAACCTGCCTCCTCTAGTATATGGGGCCGGAGCCCTACTCCTTGAGCCACAGGCGCAAGTTCTGTTTTCTTAATTGGTGAATGCCTTGTAGCAGTACTGTCGTCTTCATTGAGGTTTCTTTGTTGAGAAGAACTATTCAGTAATGGTTTTAAAACAATATTCTCCTTTTTAGCCATTGCTGCTTTAAAAATACAATGATACACATACACCCAGTGAAAAGTATCCCTAATGTAGAGTGTGAATTACAAACTCACATTTTAATTATTATCCTGTATATGCTTATCCGTGGCATGGCTTACTAATACTTAAATATGATATAGAAATATATAACTCAAATTTTATTTGTTGTGACATTTATATAGGGAAAATAGTGGTAATTAAAGAGGCAGTATTAGTAAAATAGCAACTCAGTTGCATGTGAGAATGCCAATTAAATTGGCTTTGAAAACAGAATAAACTTTTCTTGATTATTTTTTGCCTTTCTGTAGCACTTTACAAAAATATATTACAAGTAAAAAGAAAGTTTTTTGTGTTTCCATATTTAATCGAAGACCACGATTTGGAATTCTATATTTGATAGTTTAGGCTTTATGTGTTTTTCAAATTGAACTCACGTTTAGAAAGAAAATAAACATGAAGGCCAATTTTTTTTTTTCTTATGACTCAGAGATGGGTGTGATATAAGTTCACACAGTTGAGAGATTTTCCCAGGGGAAAGCAATTCACCTTTGATTTCCAACAATAGGAACCAACCGTCAATTTTCCTTATTTTTTTTGATGATGTTATAGGCAATGGGAACAAGAGATTGTTCTACGTAAAAATATGACTACTCAAATTCATAGCTTAGGGGACATACTTTTTGATTCATACAACTTGCCTGATTAGTCCTTTATTATTTTCCCTCTTGTTTAAAAAAGTGATTGTGTCAACTAGTTCTTCTGATAATAGAAAATCAAACTAAAAGTGGCTTAGACAAGCAAGGACTTACTTTTCTCATGTACCAAGATGCACGGAGGTAGGGGCTTTTGGCCTTTTTTTCTGAATCTCAGTGATACTAGAGTGGCTTATTCTGCAATGCCCTTATAGATGCAAGAGAGCTTTCCCTGCTCTAGGCAAGAAGGAGCAGTGCCCCAAACTAAGCTCCCTCAGTCTCTCAACATCAAGCATGCATCAGTTTTCATCTCACTGGCCAGAACTGTGTTGCAAGTCAATGGCAACCCCTAGCTTTTCCTTTTTCTTATGCTGAGGTATGTACCTTGTATATCTACTTTGTTGAATTTTTGTCATGAAGGGATATTGAAGTTTTATCAAGGTTTTTTTATTTGTTTGTTTGTTTTAAGACAGAGTCTCCCTCTCTCACCCATGGTAGAGAGTGCTGTGGCATCATCATAGCGTCCAGCAATCACAAACTCTTGGGCTCAAGCCATCTTCTTGCCTCACCCTCTGGAGTAGCTCCGACTAGAGGTGCACACCATAACACTGGGCTAGTTTTTTTATTTTTAGTAGAGACAGGGTACTGCTCTTGCTCAGGCTGGTCTTGAACTCCTGAGCTCAAGCAATGTACCCTCCTCACCTTCTAGAGCACTAGGATTACAGGGATGGCCCTGCAACTGGCCTATCAAATGCTTTTTGTATCATCTATTGAGATGAGCATATGGCTTTGGTGCGTCATTCTCTTAACATGCTATATCACATTTATTGATTTGCATCTGTTGAACCATCCTTGCATCCCTAGGATAAATGTCACTTGATTACTGTGTATTATGGTCTTGATGTACTGTTAGATTTGGTTTGCTAGTTATTTTGTTGAGGACTTGTGGGTCTGTATTCATCAGGGATATTGCTTTGTAGTTTTGTTTTGTCTTTTTCATACTGTCCTTGTCTGTTTTTAATTATCAGGGTAATGGCTGATCCCTTAGAATTATAGTAGAACCTCCATAGTTGACCACCTCCTTAAGTTGACCTAATTCCCATAAACTGGACATGCACCACATGTGTGTATCAGTACAGTGGGCTTGACCACCTCTGTATTTTGAGCAGTTTGTTACAGTCCCTTGGGTGGTCAACTTACAGAGGTTCTACTGTAATTAGCAAGAATTTCTTCCTCCTCAATTTTTTTGGAATAGTTTGAGAAGCATTGATGTGACTTCTTGTTGGTAGAATTCAGCAGTGAAGCCACCCAGTCCTCGACTTTCTTTGTTGACACACTTTATTAGTGATTCAATCTCATCACTTGTTATTTGTCTGTTCAGGTTTTCTATTTAGCGTTTCCTTTTCAATGTGTAATTTTTGTATCTTGTTTAAAGAAGTTTTTTTCTGAAGGTATAAAGATAGTTTCATATTTTCTTCTAAAAGTTTTAAAGGTTTTTCCTTCTTCATACAGGTCTTTATCTAGTATTTTTTTTCTTCAGTATAGTTGAAAAAGCCAGTTGCTTCTCCTTTCCACCCTGCTTTGTAATGGTACTCATTTTATACAACATATAGCTTTCTCATATGGCTTGTAGTTTTTTTATGGTTAGGTTCTTTTCATTAGGGGCCATTTTGTCTAGGAATCCACTTTGTTCTGGGTTAATGAAGTAGCCTCAAAGAAAAGTTTGCGTTTGTTTCTTTCAGGGCCTCAGCAGTTCCACTGTTCTTTAATCGATTTTGTCCTTTTGTTGTTGTTGTTTAAATTAATTCTTAGTATAGAATTCCTTTTCTTTCTTTCTTTTTTTTTTTTTTTTTTTGAGGCAGAGTCTCACTTTGTTGCCCCAGGCTACAGTGCCTTGGCATAAGCTGAGCTCACAACAACCTCAAACTCAAGTGATCCTCCTGCCTCAGCCTCCTAAGTAGCTGGGATTATAGAGTGCACCATCACACCCAGCTAGTTTTTTTTCTATTTTTAGTAGAGATGGGTCTTGCACTTGCTCAGGCTGGTCTTGAATTCCAGAGCTCCAGCGATCCAACCACTTTGGCCTTCTGGAATGCTAGGATTATAGGCATGAGCTACCACACTGGCCCTTAGTTTGGTTTCTTGAATCCACCGTATATGGGTAGTATAAATTTAGTCTCTACACCCACCCTTGATGTGGACCTCACGTTACTTGAATTTGTAAGTAGAGTTTTCTAGTTGCTTTTATACAGTGGGAACAGTCTTTCCAAACTTACTCTCTATGTGGAAAGTATCTAAGTTTCAGTTCTCCATACTTTGTAGATCAAAGTCTATGCTTCTTATTTCTTCATGGGCTTTACCACTCTGGCTTTCAGTAACTTCTATATATGTAGTGCAGTTTTCTCTTGGTATCCATGGAGAATTAGTTCTAGGAACCCCATGGAAACCAAAATCTGAGGATGATAAAGTCCCTTATATAAAATGGCCTACTATTTTCATATATCCTATGCACATGCTCCCTTATACTTAAAACATCTTTGGATTACTTATAATATCTAGTGCAATGTAAATAGTTGTTAGACTGTATTATTTAGGGAATATTGACAAGGAACAGAAGTCTGTTCATGTTCAGTACAGATACACCATTCCCTTTTTTCCTTAAATACACTATTTTCAATCTGTAGTTATTTGAATCCACAGATAGAGAACCACAGATAGATAATGAGGCCAACTATACTTATTTTTTGTTTTGTTTTGATTTTAGCCCAGCTGTGTGTTTAAAATGTGATGTTATTAGAATCTGTTTATTGAATGCTGTGAATTTAAGGATTCTATGACTGAAATGCTTTTTCACCTATTCCTGTTCCCCACCCCAACCCCTCCTTTGACAACATCTCCGCAGATCCCATGGCTTTCTAGTCAATCCATTATAATTGTATATTTGGTAATTAGGATTAACTTTTAGCTATTAAAAAATTGAAGGCAGCCTAGCTTAAAGCTTCAAATGTACTTCTTTTCCAATTTAGGCCTAACCTGTATTTACAAAACAGAAAATTATGCTTTTTAATCAATGAATAGATAGATATAACAATTTTAAAATAGAATCAGTGGAGAAGAGGTCATGGTCTATTTCACTATTTTTTTTTAATCTTCTAACCCTTTCAACTTCTGGGTTCTTCAGAGTCAGGGCAGAGGTAGGACCTCAGAGGGAGTAGGACCAAGCCCTTTCTGATTACACTGTGGTAGTATGGCCCGCAGTGCTCTCAGTCAGAGCAGACCTCCAGATGCTGCGTCTGTGTGCTGGACAGATTAGAGGAAGGCGCTCTTCAGAGTCTACCTCCAGCCCCTGTTCCTAATCACAACTCCGCAGCCTCTTCTTGCTGGAGTCTCTTCTTGGGTGTGGTCTCTCAGACTGAACCAAGTTTGAAGACACTCCTCTGAGGCATCTTCTTGGCTGTTATGGAAATGGCAGCACCTTGTTCCATCATAGAATTGGCAGACCCTTGCTGCATCATAAAGTTGAAGCACACTTTGTCCAACTGTTCATCCTCTCTCTTTGCCCTACATCTTTGCTGCTTCAAGTCAGGAAGCAAGTACCTGTTTCTGGTTCACTTATATGTGCCCTCATCCCTGCCATCCATTAGGGAAAGCACCATGATTCCCAAGAACTCTCGCAGAGTGTACCCTCCACTCCTGTGGCAGCCAGCATGAAATATATCCCCTCAGCAAATATCTAGCATGGGACAGCAATACTATTCTTGCCTCTTTGAAATTTCTGCTGTTTCTACTTTTGGTTCTTTTGTAGATGGCATCCCCACCCTCAACTTAGGAGGTGTGGTGAAAGTACCAGCTTTCTCTCCTAGAAGAGGAGAGAAATACTCTTCTAGAAATTTCCTTTTACCAATCTCCTCTGGAATTACTTGCCTTTATGGGAATACAGCCTGCATGTGAAATGGTCCTGACCTATTTTTGGTTTCTTTTTATAAGTACTTAGGTTTCTGGCATACTGTAAGTTAGAACTTAATAATGTTTAGAGCTGTTCAACAATGAAAGAGGTTGCTTTTATGAGTTAGAGAACGCTTTGTCCCTATTTCCTTTAGTTTGTTTTTTAAATTTACCTTTATTTTAACTAATTCCAAGTATGTTATGAAAAAAATAATTTGCTCAATTTTTCAAATAATTTAATAAAGACATGGTGTACAATATATAATGAAACATTAGTAAAATACCTTATATTGGATAAAATTGGGTTGATACCAGAAGAAATATATTACCTACAAATATGTAATACAAAGGAAACCAATCTACTCAGTATTAAAAAACTACCTTAATATGAACCTTTTCAGTTAGCATTGCTCTAATTATTTATCAAATATGATTACTCCAAGGTATACACCATGCAGATGGGATTCACGAGTTAATAATAAAAACATGAGTGTATAAGACACTCAATTGGTGTAAGAAGTATTTGTTCATTCATTCATTCATTCAGTAAATTAGGCAAAATTCTTATTGTGATAAAGCATTCCAGAAGGGGAATGGATTTTGAAATTGTTTCTAGCAAAGGGGATATTAAAAAGAGAAGTGCTATATTTAAAAATCAGTGGACTATCCCAGGTATAGCTTTCAGAACACAGAGAAGAGAAAACTCAAATCCCAAGAGGGTCTGTTGGTATAACCTGAAGGGTCCTATCTTCATAAAATTCATCTTTGGTGGCTCATGTTTGATCTCAGTTCGTGAAGATTGTGTTCTTTATAGCCATGTTTGTGTTAATAGAAAAATAATAGTGGATTTGTTTTTTGTTTCACATGTTTGCGTGTTATAGATGCCTTCTGTTCTTCCCATAGCTTCTTAAAACCCAATCACCATGATGAGAGCTCAGCCCCCAGCTTGTGAGCAAACAGTAAGAAAGATCACTACCGTGCAAAGTAGGAGTTGAAGTTTTGTTTTTTTTTGAGACAGAGTCTCACTCAGTCACCCTGGGTAGAGTATAGTGGCGTCATAGCTCATAGCAACCTCAAACTCCTGGGCTCAAGTGATCCTCTTGTCTCGGATTCCTGAGTAGCTGTGACTATAGGTACATGCTATAAACAACTCCTGGGTAGTTTTTCCTATTGTTAGTAGAGATGGGGTCTTGCTTTGCTCAGGCCGGGGGATCGAAATCTTAATTTTATTTTAAAATAAAGTATTTATTATATTTTTAATACAGAAGAGTTCGAAAAGCAAACAATAAGTAGCCTCACATCTCCCTGCCCTCATAATCCTTGTTGAAATTAAAAAGATAACCTGTGAAAAGATTTAAAAGCTGAATGTGACAAACAGAACAAAAGAAAAAGAAAAGACCTCCCTTTAGTCCCTTTTCAACATATGTAATCATAGTTAGAAATGTTTAGTGATCACCTTTAGAAAAAAATGGTGTGCTTTTATACCTTAGTTGTGTTTGTATGTGTCTCTGTGTGTGTGTGCATATTTATGCAATAGGAATCATATATACTTATCAAAACTGCTTTTTCATTTGAAATATCTGTGCCTGCTTTCATTTATATCAATGTATGGAGAGCATCCTTTTATAGTGGGGCAAAGCTTTCCTTGGTAATATTAGATTTTACCTAACTATTGTTGTTTAGCAACAGTAAAGTTTAAAACATTATTTACATTGAACGTAATTTATGTAACTCTGTTATGATAAGAAAGTTAAAACATTTTGAAGGAAGCTAAACAAGACGTTGTGAAAGACGTTCTTAAGTTGTACCTGCCGTGAGTGGAATTATAGAGAAACGCCAGCACATTGAGTTCAAATTAAGCCAGGGTCCTTTATTGGGCTGGCCAGTCAAGAGCAGGCTCACACCACAAAGTCTCTTGACCCCCTTGAAGTGGGTCAAGTGCAAAGTTTTTATAAGGCACTTCAAGCAGGAGATGGGAAGTCCTAGCATAAGCAGAATTCCACAGAAGTTGATATCTGCAAGGTTAGAGCTATGGGGAGGGTCTTACAATGCACAGACAGACCAGACAGGCCTGTGACAGGATTGTGGTTTCCACAAGATTTTTTCAGTTGTCACAGGATTCTGCAGCTCTCAGCTAGATTTCCTTCCTGTTCTTACAGGGTCACTGCTTTCCCAAGGGGCTATTTTGGTTACAAAAGGGGGTAAGCTGCAAGCTCTTAATAAAATGGAGTAAGTCTGGTTTACTTTCTCAAAACGGATGGAGTTAGGGCATCACGCTTAGATTAGATGATGGTTGGAAGTCTAGATTGACTGTCATTACTAGTGTGTGGTTGTGGCACCAGGTGTCAGATGTAGTCTTCTGTGTGTACAATCCTTGGATTCTGCCAAACACACATGTAGAATAGCTTAGTCGGAGTGAAAGACTTTGGACATTTCAGGGGATCTTACTTATTTCAGCAATTCATTAACAAACATTTAGGTGCTAAGGATGAGTTTTATTAGATTCCTTTTTTCGAAGACCTTAAAATATAGGTTATTTCAATGCAGTGTGACAAGTGCCATGGCAGAGATAGACTCAGCATATTCTGGCAGCAAGTACTGGGACATTCAGTCTTCCAGGGTAGACATATGTGCACGCTAAGTTGTGTGTGCGTGTGGAGGTGATGGAGAACATCTCGGAAGGATGGCGCCCACTTTGAGTCACTAACTTGAGTGAGAATTATCTGGCAGAGGAGGGGAGAAGTGTATTTCAGGCCAAGGAGCAAAGAGGTAGGAAGAGGCCTGATGAATTTGAGAAACTGCAAGTAGTTTGATCTTGTCAGAATATAAAATTTAAGGAGGTAATGTGAAATGGAGAGAGACCTACCTGTTCATGGAAGGCCTTGCACATCATGCTAAGGAGCTGGAGATTCCTCCTTAAATCAAAAGATATGTCTTTTATGTATTAATAAAATACCCTCTCCATATTTATCATTTCTCTGTGGAATTCTGAAAATTATAATTATCTTACATAGGCTGCAACTGCAGAATTGAGCTTAGTTATCTGTGACTTTTGAGCCCAATATCCTCTCAGTTCAGTGTCCGATTTTACATGGACACAGAACTTATTCAGCCACTTCACAAAAGATTGCCAGAGCTCACCACAAGGGAGGACATTGTAGTTGAGTGAGTTCAAATCCATCACTGTTGTCAGAAAACAACTGAGAGTGAGTTCACCTGTGGCATCTTCAAGTACCTAAGATATTCCATCTCTGATATCACTGTCGTTTTACAAATGCAGGAACATGGCCAATTCACATAAAATATATTACTTGTGTTTGGGTTAAAAAAGATAACAGGGGCTCGGCGCCTGTGGCTCAAGTGGCTAAGGCACCAGCCACATACACCTAAGGTGGAGTGTTTGAATGCAGCCCGAGCCCGCCAAACAACAATGACGGCTGCAAACAAAAAATAGCCAGGCGTTGTGGCAGGCGCCTGTGGTCTCAGCTACTTGGGAGGCTGAGGCAGGAGACTCGCTTGAGCCCAGGAGTTGGAGGTTGCTGTGAGCTGTGATGCCATGGCACTCTGCCCGGGGGAAAGCTTGAGGCTCTGTCTCAAAAAAAAAAAAAAAAAAAAAGATAACACAAGGGAATGGGAGTGGGGCAATTCCATCTGGGAAATATTTCTTTTACTTTGATGTTGGAATCTTTTACTTCTACTGATTCTATGTTTAAATGTTAGGCAAAACTGCTAGTTATCTAGAATAAGGCACCAGAAAGAAATGAATCTAGAAGAGAGGCACTCAAAGGGGATGGCTTCATTCCTTTACTAAAAAGAGAGATAAATCCATTTTAAATGCAAAGTAGGGTCTAGATGTAAAAATGTTTGTAGGCAGTGTTTCCTGTTGATCTCACCACACCTCATTTATTTATACCCTTCTACTTATTTTTCTCCATACATAAAACTCGTTCTTGGAATCATCCACAGTGTAATTCCAGGAAGATGCGTTAAATATGTTGCTATAGTTTACAGTTGGTGTCTATAATGTTTTATTTAGCTCTATTTTTTTTTCCCACTGCTCCCTGTACAACACAGAACACCATATGCCATTGTCCTTGTCAGGAAGCAAAGGTTTCCCTAGTCTGTGCCTGTGCCTGTGTTTATGCCACAGAGGAGCTCTGGTCCAGTGCCATCTTTTATTGATAGGGCCAGCAAAGGAGAAATCTAATGAAATTATCAAAGCTTTGAATTAATTATGAACTGGAATAGGAGAGCTAAGCTCTCTGGAGCCAAGGACCTCATTACCCATTCACTCTCATTGCATCCTCTTCTGGAGCAGAAGGCATTTTCAGCTACAGCTCTTAGCCTGGCTTTGGACTTTATTCAAACTTACTTAACTGACAGACATCCTCTCTGCACTACAGTGTGGCTGCTAATGTCCAAGATGATTAACTTAATTCTGCTCTGCATCTGCAGGAAATGTAAATAGGTTTTCTTTATTTCTTTTACTATTTTTTTCTTATTTTCTTTCTTCAAACTGGATGTTATACAAGTTTTTCTCCTTTGGGGGTAAGGAGAGAAGCTTTCAGGACTTTAGTGTAGCTTCATCGAATGGAGAGATTCCTTTAAAGTTAAGAGCTATATAACATCTACTGAGTATCCATGGATATTTAGGTAAGCACAAAGTCAGAAATTTCTTCTTTGTATCTTGAATACCGAATGGAATTTTTCTTGCTTGTTTGGACCTTAGAATTAATGGTATACCAATAACTTTCCTGATCTTAACGGCATTGTTCATATTCCTAATGTGTGTTTTATGGGAACAACAGATCTCACCATGTGGTTGTACTTCCTAAGACTTACGCTCACTGACAGGGAGCAGTTAATGTTTGCCTTATCATTTTGTTATTCCTTCTCCCAGGATATGAATTTTTTGATGATTAAATCAACCTCTGATTGTTTTAAATCTAGTAGCAAAATCAATAGCAACGAGGTTTTGATTTAGTATTGGTGACGATTCTTTTGGTGCTGTCACATAGGTTCAAGGCATGACAAGTATTTCTGCCTGCTTTTGAGACCCATTATTTATGAATTCCTGAGCTGCAGCTCATCTATCTTAGTAAACTACAGGCCACTGGCAATTTTTGTAAGCAGTGACTAACTTTGCTTTATAGAATCAATGTTTTAAGGTTTTGAAAAGTGGGGGAAGGGAGGACGATCATCTGTGCTTTTCCTATTCCTGTTTACTTTCAATGAGTTTTTTCCCCCCCGTTTATTTTTTTCTATAGGCAGCTGCAATATTTAATTCAGCCTTCGGAAGTTTTTTGGTAAGTAAATGTGGTTTGATTTGTCTGTTATAAGTTCTGCTGTGATATTGTTTATATGAAAGATTTAGTGAAAGCTAGACTCCCTTTACTCTCTAGCTAAATGTAAAAGTTCTTGAATCTTTTCATTTGCCATTACCCAGACCCTAAATAAAATGAGTTAATAAATATTCCTATACAGTGTATTTTGGAGGCTCGGGTTTTAATATTCCAGTTAATGGATTCAAGGAATCAATTAAAATACTATGTGTCTCCTTAAAGAGGGTATATCTATATATTGATCATTTAATGAGGTCTTTTAGATTATTATTATTTTGTATCACGGGACTGAGGATTTTGAAAAGGAAATGTGACCCAGCTGGTCAGAGAGGGAATGCTAATTTACTTGTTGACATGTCATTTGTTTTGTACATTTCACTGTCAAAGAAGGTACCGTCTGAGATACTTCTGAGAAATGTGTATTAAAAAATTTGAAAGGAAAATAGAAATAATGAGAGATTTTCAAGACAATGCAATATTTTTGAGAGGTTGAAACTTTTATTATTATATATAAAAAGAATCAAAAGTGGTTCAACTTTCATAAGTAGGACAAATATAAGGATGTTATTTTGGCATTTTCAATCATTATTTAAAAATGTAGGATATAGCAAAAACAATTTGTATCATGAATAAGAAAGAAACTGTATTTTCTGTTAATTTAATATTTGTATTCATACCCCAAAACTTTGTTACATTTATAAAAATAAGTTAGAGTGTTATATTTTTAGGTACTTAACTCATGAGCAGATATATAGTACTATGATTTATAAATAATTGAGAATAAAATCAGTGGGGCATACAATGACTCTTGAATCTAGATAAAATATCAGTTACCTGTATTTAAAGCTTTGAAACCTATTGTTACATAGTGTTAATTCTGCATATATCGTGCTACTCAGCTTTTACTATCTGATAGCCTTACAGAGCTTTTAATAACGCAGTTTCTGCAAAATACATGTTTAAAAATACATTCTGTTTTTAAAGTGGTAGTAATAATTTTTTGTGATGCTGCATTATTTATTGGGTCTTAGAAGAGAGGTAATAAAATCTATGATCTCTTGAACTACTTAGTTTAGACTTAGCAATATTTTAAGCCATTATTTCATTTGTCTTATGTTTGACAGAATAATACTTCTAAAATATGACTTTGCTGGAAGCCAGTTTTGGTATATGGTTTGGAATCCCAGACATTCACTACCAAAACATGGCTTCCAAAGTTGGGTTTCTTACTCTTTAAAATATCTAGGCTAATTTAGAAAATAAATTTGAAGAAATAAATTCAGTTATTCCGTGTGAATATCTGAAGCAAAATATCCTATTTCTTTGTTGGAGAGCAAGGATACTAAGTAAGGTTTGAGGTTTGCACCTCCTATATGAACATAACTCTGTTTGTTTTACTGGGCCCAATTGTTTGATAAGGTTCATTCAGGTAAAACTGGTTCTTCGAGATTTTTGTTACGTTCTTTTACTTCTAAGAAGTTGTACATTCTCCCTCTTTAGTTTTCTGCTCTTTCTCCTTCCTTCACTTTTCTTCTTACCTTAATTCAGTTAATCAATCAAAAGCTTATTGACCTTCAGCCATACTGATGAAGTTTTCTAGAACCTGTAGAGGATGCAAAGAAATACAAGGTAGGTCCCTCTAGGTTGGGGAGATGACACATAGAAAAAGGAGTACAACAAACAAGCTGAAAGAAAGATGTTACTAGAGATGACCGCCCAATAAATGGTACAGGCAGTGTGCACTCTGAATTCACTGCTTTTGCAGGAGTGATTTCTTTCAGGTGGGCCTTGAAGCAAGGGTAGGACTTAGCTGGTGGAGAAGAAAGAAGGGGAAATGGCATGAACAATGGCAAAGAGACACGCGTGTTGTTTTCCCTTTTTCATTCCTCTTCTTTTCTCCTTTTTCCGCCCCCCCAAAGTTGAAAATTACCACACAGAGTTTCAGAGTGAGAATTATGACTGGGCATGTTTTGCATAGTGCGTTAAGGGAAGGATTTATTTCCCTTCCCTTCACCAGTTACAACACACCTTGTGTTATGAAATACACATGCATCTGAATTATGTCAGTTAGAATTAGGTTCAACTTATTTAACAGAAAAATAGAATAATAGTGAGTTAGGTAAAAGTTTATTTCTCTATTATATAAAATATAGACAGAGGTCGTCCAAGTATGATACAGTGGATTCATGGTCTCATCGTGGGCCAGGAGGTCTGTCTTTCTCCTCCACCATCCACGGCATGGCGTTTCCTTCCTCAGGGTTACCTCATGTTCCAAAATAGCTTTTGAAGCTCCAACCAAAACAAGATTTGGGATAGCAATGCAAAATAGTGGGAAAGGACAAAAGTTACGCCTGCTTTCTTTAACAGCATTCCTAGAATTCCATCATCATACTTGTATAAATAGTTTAATTATAGAGTGGAGTCACATGATTATACCTAGCTACTGGAGAGATTGGGAAATGTAGCAATTTGCCAAGAGCTAAAAATTAGATTTCTGTTACGAAGGAAGAGGGGGAGAATCGATATTAAGAGACAGCTGGCACTTTCTGCATATAAGTAATATACAGCAAAAAGTTTTGAAGAAAGAAATTAATCTCAGTTGAGTGATAGGAGAAAGTTTCAGGGAGAAGTTGGTGCTTGAGTTTGGATTGGGAGGAGGACTTACTTCAGAGAAGGGAAATTCCAAATCGCAACCTGTATGTTTTATTTTATTCCTAAAGGGTAGCACTTATTACAGTTATTTGGAAATTTTCTTGATAAGTGGAAAATATCTACCTATCTATAAAATTTAGGATTATGCTAGTACTGTTAGAGGGAGATGAGGCCCAACAGAGAGAAAGAGCACCCAAACACCACGTTTATAACAGGAAGGGCTTTATTCATCGACTAGCAGCTTATGGCATAGATTTCCAAATGGCCACACTCTCCATCTGGCTCGGTCTTTCTCCTTTTATTGACAGTCAAGAAGTTCCACCCCACAAGTACCCTTCCCATTGGCCAGTTTGAATCAACCAGGAGATGCTAGTCCAGCCCCTACAGAACTACAGGATTTCACAGAACTTGGAAATTTCCAGGTTCCAGGAAGTTAAGTCTACAAATTCCCAAGAGCTGAGTCACCACAGAGAGGACCCCGCAGGTGCACCCTTGTGGTCTCCCTGAGGAGATCTGTTCTCCCAGACCTCATCCTTCTCTGTTATCCTCCCTCATCCCCCCTTTTGAGACTCCAATATATTTTTAATTTGGGGTCTCAATATCAGCTTGTTTCTGCAGGTGCCAATATTAATTTCTTTTTAGCACTGAGGTTTTAGGGACTGTGACTTTTCTTGGATTCTCTACTCAAGCCTTAATAGTACTGTGGTGGTGGGATAATATACACACAAGTTTTTATTTTTCCCTGTGACATTTTCCCTCCCTTTTCCCAAAGTCCTTAAGACAAGTCCCTTGAGGAGTTTCCTCAGGCTTTAGCCATGTGTTGACCAGCCAGCTTCCAGTATGTGGCTGAAGCAAGGCATGTTCACTGTCTTAAAAGTTACCTTTACTTCCTAAGGGACAGTGAAGTCCTATTCAGCTAGCTGTGATGACTCCAGGTGAGAATTCTTTCCACTTCACTGCTATGCATGTGGTTAGGATGTTGGTGGAAAGTCCTTTCTACCTTAGTTTCAGGGGGACAAGTTTCTGATTCTAGACCTAGACTGGGTCCCCTTGATCCTCCAGAGAGATAGGATGTACAGACACAAAAGACTAAACAGAACATGGATGATTACTACACTGGAGTTTTTCCGTGCTACTCTTTCTAGGGTTTTTGTCTTTTCAGTTCAGTCTTTCCCAGTTCTTTGAGGAGTTCCTGCTAAATTGCAGAGAATTGACAGAGGCCTCTTTTTTTTTTTTTTTTTTTCCGA
>CAUYQV010112831.1:0-48733 GCA_963574575.1 Galagoides demidoff
TTGCCCATAATCAAAACTTTATTGAAAAATTGACATCAAAATAGGAGATTGCTGTTGTATACCTTATAAAACCAAATTTAATTCTCTTGGTAGATTAACTAGAATTACTGAACTTATGATAAGGCTTTCTGTGAGATAACAAAAATTCAGAAAGTTGTGTAGATCATTAGTGTTGCTTTCTTCTAAATGAACAGCCTTCTGTAAGTCTGGCCTTTCCTCCTGTAGGTTGGCACAAGACTGTTAACAACCCACACAAAGAACCACTGTCTGAGCATGGCTGAAAACTGTGGTAATCTTGTAGCAACCCGGACATTTTACATCCATAAAATAAGAGTTTGGACTTTGAACTAGCCGTTTCTTTTTATGTTTTTTCTTTTCCTCTTCCAAGGATGGATGTAATAAATCTCTTGCCAAAGGCATCTTGACCATTCCCCAAGGCCCGCCGGTCTGCACCTCCAACAATTTTTCAAGAATAAATAATTCTTACAAAAAGAAAAAAGGTGTTAAAACATAAAGCTATTTTCTTTAAGAATATTTTATTACTGGCTTGGCGCCTGTGGCTCAATTGGCTAAGGCGCTAGCCACCTACACCTAAGGTGGCGGGTTCGAATCCCCAGCCCGGCCCGCCAAACAACAATGATGGCTGCAACCAAAAAATGGCCGGGCATTGTGGTGGGAGCCTGTGGTCCCAGCTACTTGGGAGTCAGAGGCAGGAGACTCGCTTGAGCCCAAGAGTTGGAGGTTGTTATGAGCTGTGATGCCATGGCACTCTACCCAGGGGGATAGCTTGAGGCTCCATCTCAAAAAAAAAAAAAGAATATTTTATTACTTATAAAATTTAAAAGAAAAATTGCAAAACATAATATTTGGGGGCTATAACTTCATATACAATGAATAATATTGCTTTACTAATGTGATGTCATGACTGATAATACAAACAAAAGGTATTTCTGACCTGCTTTTCTACATATTCATTTATTAATCATCCAAATTCATACTTTTAGCAACTTCATTTAAAATCTGTATAATTTATAAAGGCACTCTTTAATAAATGCGTGCTCACAGATGAGCTTCCATAACATTTTGAGAAAGACTTTTTTGCTGATACCAACTGTTACTGTAGCCGTTAAGAGGGTTCCATAGGCTATAACACCTTAGGTTAACTTTCTGATAAACTATTTCAAGATGTAAATTTTAGTACCCTAGAACTGATGATTCTTGAAGAACAGTTTTTCTAAAAAGATTTAACTCTTTATACAGTTTCGTGAAAGTCTATGCTGAATTTTAAATGTAAATTTATGCAGTTGCATTATAATGTTTTGTCTAATTCATGGAGGTCACATTAAGACCAAAAATGACTTGTGATTTTTGTATAAGTCAGAACACCTGCTGTACATTCTATTGTTGTTTCTTTCTTCAGTTTCAAGTCTTAATTTAAAAACTGTCCTCCTTGGCTTGGTGCCTGTAGCTCAGCAGCTAGAGCACCAGCCACATACACCGGAGCTGGTGGGTTCAAATCCAGCCCAGGCCTGTCAAACAACAATGACAACTACAACCAAAAAATAGCTGGGTGTTGTAGGGGGCGCCTATAATCCCAGCTAGTTGGGAGGCTGAGGCAAGAGAATCGCTTAAGCCCAAGAGTTTGAGGTTGCTGTGACCTATGACACCACAGCAATCTACCCAGGGCAACATAGTGACACTGTGTCTCAAAAAAACAAACAAACCAAAACTGTCCTCCTTGTTAATAATTGACTCAACATTTCACATAAAAATTGTGGGGTTTTTAGCATCAAATGCTAAAATCTTTAATTTCTATTTCCAAGTCTGCCCAGAGACCAGAGGTTTCAAAGTCTTTGAGAATTCTAATAACTGCCTACGGGCTTTATTACAATGTCTCCAGGGACACTTTTATTTCATAATATTCTGCTGACAAAGTTTACTGCCTCATTGCTGGCAGTTCCTCCCCTTGCACTCAGGCCAGGGAATTAATATTTGTGAAGATCCCACAGAGATGAGTTCTAGGGATAGATGGACTCCCTACTCTGGGACCTCACGCTGCCTCCACATGGAGCCCCTCCCTTCCTCTAGGGATACAGTCACTACCACCTCTGCTGCTGCTGGTGCCACCACCATGGCTAATTCTAATCTGGCCCCGGTGTTGCTCCCAGCAATCACCTGGGAAGCCTGTGGTGCCACAGACTGCCACAGGTGCTCACATGCCCACCAGGCCTGCTACTTGGTGAGCATGCTGCCCACCGTGCTGGGGGAGGCCTGCATCTGCACACGCCTGCCTGGCTCAGGGCTGTCTCCCACAAAACCTGCATGCTTGGACTTCACATATAAAACATAGGTTCAAAGATAAAATGATTATGAATTCAAGACTGTGATAGCAGAGCATTAATCCTAACTTTTCAGGCACGTAAGACTTCCTGTAGGACTGTACAGTTTACATGGCCTAAAAGTTAGCCTTGGAAGAGACCTATATTTTAACCCCATCTCTTTCATTAACTATACAACTTTTTTTTTTTTTGAGACAGAGTCTTACTATGTCACCCTCAATAGAGTGCTGTGACGTCATAGCTCACGGCAATGTCAAACTCTTGGGCTTAAGTGATTTTCTTGCCTCAGTCTCCCAAGTGGCTGGGACTACAGGTGCCCACCACAATGCCAGCTATTTCTTTGTTGTAGGTGCCATTGTTGTTTGGCAGGCCCAGCTGTGTTTGAACCTACCAGCCCTGGTGTATGTGGCCAAAAGCTACAAGTGCCAAGCCAACTGTACAACTTTGGGCAGATCACTTAAACTTCCTGGGTCTTAGATTTCTTTTCATGAACAAAATGGAGTTGGAACCATTGTCATCCTGAAGTCCCCTCCAGGAATCACCACAAAGGATTATCATTAAACTGATTTTTTTTTCTGTCATTTATCTATATTTTTCCAACGTTTATTTTATAAAACAGTTATACAGAAAAATTATATGAATAACATTACTAAAACTCAGAGTAATTAAGAGTGTCTGGAATTCTAAAGTTTTTTGTTGTGGTTTTGTTTCATTTTGTTTTTTGAGACAAGAGTCTCACTCTGTCACCCTTGGTAGAGTGCTGGAGCATCCTAGCTCACAGTAACCTCAAAACTCATAGACTCAAGCGATCCTCTTGCTTCAGCCTCCTGAGTAGCTGGGACTAAAGGCACCTGCCACAATACCCAGCGAGACCCTAGAAACAGGGTCTCACTCTTGCTTAGGCTGGTCTGGAACTCCTGAGCTCAAGCAATCCATCTGCCTTAGCCTCCCAGAACACTAGGATTATAGACATGAGCCACTGCACCCGGCCTGGAATCCTAAAGTTTTTAAGGACTTTAAAATATAATCCCCTCTAGAAACAAACATGGTGAAGACTTTAGGATAAATTAAGAGGAACAAAGGGAGTCTCTGGGTCTGACGGTTGCTATGTCTACAACACATCCCTTATTATAATAGCTAGGAGCTAGTTTCACAGATAAACGTGCACCGGGGCAAGTTCAATTTCTTAAATTTCAACGCTTTTTTCACTACCTAGGCATAAAGGGATGCAGGTAGGTCAGAGAAAGTACACATTTTCCCATGAGGTTTTTCTCCTGCGTTCCTGCGTTGGACGTCCTGTTCAGTGATAGAAGAGGAGGCCCAGGGTGGTGAAAAGAGCTTTGGGCTTTGAATGAAAACCATCAGCTCTGAAGGTCTCACGTGGCCAGAATTTGGCTGTGAGATTTGGGGCAATCCTTTATTCTCCCAGACAGTTTCAACATCTTAGTTTGTTGAATGAAATAATCTGGCATAGAAACTCAGTTTATTTGGAACTAAGATTTATTGTTATTTTAGAAATAACATATTTCCTAAATCCAATGCTTCAACTAATCAACTTGTTTTGATAGCTTTCTCATTTTTTAAAATTTTCTTCGGTTTGATCTGGAGTGTTAGCTAGACTTTAAATAGACTTTGACCCAAATCGGATTTCAAAGAGAAAATTAAATGCTTGTTTTTTTCTCACACCACAGTATTATGGCTCTAGGCCTTTTGGAAGCAAAGGAAGGCTGAATTGTGATTTAAAGCCACATTCAGAGGAATTGACAATGGAAAGATTTTCTTTCTGTTCCACCAGCTCCAGTTTTAATACACTATAAAATGAAAGGGTGATTTTTATCTACTTTGTGTCCTTAAATGGCATCTGTATAACTTGTGCATTTTGCATGCAGAATATACTTATCAGAAGTTTTAAAATAAACACATTAGAACAAAAATGTCCAGGTCTAAATGTCCTCTTCATTTATTCTGCTAGTTTATAAAGAATATCATGGCTTTTTTGCTTTTTGTTTTGTTTTGAGACAGGTCTCACTCTATTGCCTTGGCTAGAATGCAGTGGTATTATCATAACTCACAGCAACCTCAAAATCCTGGGCTCAAGTGATCCTCCTGCCTCAGCCTCCCAAGAAGCTAGGACTATAGACATGCACCACCACTCCTGGCTAATTTTTCTATTTTTCACTCTTGCTCAAGCTGGTCTTGAACTCCTAGGCTCAAGCACTCCTCCTGCTTTAGCCTCCCAAAGGGGTATCATTACAGGCAGAAGCCACCATGCCTGGCAGGACTTTATTGTTTTGTAAGGTTAAGAGTTTTAAAATTTCACACAATTTCTGTAGTATAAATGGTAAGTCTATGAGGAAGGGTATTTTACCAAATAAAAATTAACTTATAAAATTAATATGTATATTTTTGTAATTCTTTCCAAGTAATATATACTTAGTGAAATGAATATGTATTTCTTGTAATGCTTTCCTAGTAATATGTGCTTAGGAAAATATCATCACATACATACTATGAACCTGGTTGCTACTTTGCTGTATATGTAAACACTTTTTAAACACAGTAAGCAGGGCCCCCTAACTTCCAGATTTTACTAGCTCTGACAGACAGAGCTGCAATCTGTTCTGCAAACTTCTGTGAATAAGAATCTAAGCGAGAATTCATTAGAAAGACTCACCATTTCTGTACCACTGGATCTCTGGCTGGAAATGCTTAATGTCAGGAGTGATGACTACACGACAGCCGAGACTCATCGTCTCTCCCTCTCTCCCGAAGGACACGTCAAACTTGTCATCAAAGTGGATCTCAAACTTGGATGCGTAACCGTAAGGGGTCACACCAACTGGGCACAGTGAAAACAGATATCTGTAATTTATTTTTTCCTTATTAAAGAGACACAGGCATTTTAATAATCATGGGCAGAAAGCAGTCATAACAAAGACTAATCAAGTGATCTATATGGGGAAAGATGAAGCGTTATATAACAAGTCTATAGAGCACATGTGTGCATCATTTGTATGGAAATTCTTCATCGGGAAGTTAAATGATGATTTTTATTACTATAATAAGTAGAAATTAAAGGGTCAATTTTAATGCCTTAAATGCAAATTAATATCATATTTAACCTAGACTTAAATTGATGGCAATAATATATGTACTTTTTAATTCTAGATTTTGACATAATTTAAACTCTACTGCTTATCCTCTTGGGACACAAGACCCATATCAATTACTCATAAAAATAAAATTTTTCATCTGACCAGGGACTAATAACAAAAATATATAAGGAGTTTGGGAGGGACCTGTAACATATTCTCCTGAGTAAAGTATCTCAAGAATGGAGGAAAAAGTATCCAATGTACTTGGTACTTCTATGAAACCTACTTATATTTACTCACACTTTCTTATGAAAGATAGAACACAACTAAAGCCCAGGACCCAAGATGAAGGAGAGAGGAGAGAAAAGGAGTGGGAAGGGAGAGGAGGGAGGAGGTTTGATAGAGGGAGGGTAAAAGGCGGGACCACACCTATGGAGCATATTGCAAGGGTACAAGTCAAATCTGTCAAGTGTAGAACATAAATGACTTAACACAATAATCAAGTAAATGAGGTGAAAGCTATGTTGATTGGTTTGATGTAAGCACATTAGATAGTATAAAAAAAATCAACACATTGTACCCCACATATGCATAAATGTATTAATGATTAATGTGTATTTGACTTAATTACATATATATATATATATACACACACACACACACACATATGTGGAGTTCAAAGAACTCAATATCAAAAAAACAAATAATCTGACTTAAAAATGGGCAAAAGATCTGGACAGACATTTCTCAAAAGAAAACATGCAAATGGCCAACAAGTATGTGGAAAAAATACTACAGCCTCACTCATCATCAGAGAAAAGGAAATCACAGCTACAAAACTAAAAAAAGCCAGTTAAAGTGGCTTTTACCAGGCCCAGCGTGGTGGCTCACACCTGCAATCCTAGCACCGTGGGAGGCCAACATGGGTGGGTTGCTTGAACTTACAAGTTCAAGACCAGCCTGAGCAAAAGCAGGCTATCTCTATCTCTACTAAAAATAGAAAAACTGAGGCAAGAGGATCACTTGAGCCTGAGTTGGATGTTGCTGTGAGCTATGATGCCACAGCGCTTTACCCAGAGTGACAGCTTGACACTTTAACTCAGAAATTTAAAAAAAAAAAAGGCTTTTATCAGTAAGATAGGCAATAGGGCATATTGACAAGGATGTGGAGAAAGGGGGAGTCTTACACAATGTTGTGGGATATAAATTATCATAGCCCAAAGGAGGTTTCTTCAAAAACTAAAAATAGAACTACCATATGACCCAATAACCCCACTGCTGGGTATATACCTAAAAGAAAAGAAATCAGTATATTGAAGAGGTATCTGCACTGTTCACAGTAGCTAAGATGTCATCGTTCCACCTGTGTTTATCAGTGGATGAAAAGAGAAAATATGATCCATATACGCAGTGGAATATTATTCAGCCATAACAAAGAATGAAATCCTGTCATTTGCAACAACACCAATGGAACTAGAGGACACTGTGTTCAGTGAAAGAAGCCAGGCCCAGAAAAGTGAACCTTGCATGTTCTCACTCACATGTGAGAGCTAAAAAAACAATTGATCTCATAAGACAGAGGCTACAACCATGGCTATCGGAGGGTAGGAGGAGCAATGGGGAGGGAGGATAAAGAGAGGGTGGTTAATGGGTATAATAATAGTTAGAAAGAATAATATCTAGTGTTCAGCAGCACAAAAGGATGACTTTAGTTAACAAATATTTAGTGTATTTCAAAACAACTAGAAAAGTGGAATTGAAATGTTCCTAACATAAGAAATGATGAATGTTTGAAGGGATGGATATCCCAATTATCCTCATTTGATCATTTAACATTGTATGCTTATATCAAAGTATCACACATACCCATAAGTAGGAATAATTATTAAGTATTCATAAAAATTTTTAAAAATTAATTTATACTCTGGAGGCTAAGGCAAGAGAATCACCTAAGCCCAAGAGCTAGAGGTTGCTGTGAGCTGTGACGCTACAGCACTCTACCAAGGGCGACAAAGTGAGACTCTATCTCTAAAAAAAAAAAAAAAAAAAAATTAATTAAAAAAACTTTTTTTAAATGGAGTTTTTCAGGCTGGGTGTTGTGGCTCACACCTGTAATCCTAGCGCCTTGGGAGGCCCAGATGGATGGATTGCTTGAGTTTAGAAGTTTGAGACCAGCTGGAGCAAGAGTAAGACCCCATCTCTACTAAAAATAGAAAAATTAGCCAGATGTTGTGGCAGATGCCTGTCATTCCAGCCAGTGGGAGGCTGAAGCAGGAGATCGCTTGAGCCAGGAATTGGAGGTTACTGTGAGCTACACTGATGCTATGGCATTCTAGCCTGGGCAATAGAGTGAGACTGTCTCAAAAGACTTGGCATAAAAAATGGATTTTTTTCAGTAAGTTGCTTTAGTTTCTTTAATGATCTGAGTTTTTAAAAAAGTCATAAGAAACATCAATGGGAGAAAATGGAAAAGTTTGAAATATCTGAATTTTTCAGAAGATTATTCTTGGAAATATCTTTTTATAAATTGAGCAGATGCTTACCAGCATCAATTCTCCTAGGTTTCATTTTCTCTTTTCACAAAAGAAAGGACTAGGGGGAGAAATGACTGTTCATTGATGGGCTGTTACGTGCCAGGCTCTTCACAGTGGACGTGTCATCTATTTCTTGCAACAACTCCAGGCCATAGATATTAATTTTTCCTTTCTTTCACATAGGGGTCTGGAGGCCCACAGAGGTAATGTACAGCTAGTGCCAGGATGTCACAGGTAGTAGGAGTGAAATTGAAACTCAAACTCATAACTTCCCAAATCGAAAACTGAGGCCCTTTTACAGATATTTCATTTTTCCTTCTAAGTCCTCTTAGTATTAACCTGACAAATGCAAACTCATCTTTTAGTAAAAGGTGAAAGATTTGTGTGATGTGAAGAGAAACCAGAGTATGCAAACTAATCTTTATTGAGTTCAAATTTTGCTAAATATTGTTCCAAGTATTTAAAAATTACTAACTCAAACCCCATAATAATCCTATTAGGTGAGTACCATTATTATCTCTATTTTATTTATTTATTTTGAGACAGAGTCTCACTATGTCGTCCTTGGTAGAGTGCTGTGGCATCACAGCTCACAACAACCTCAAACTCTTGGGCTTAAGTGATTCTCTTGCCTCAGCCTCCCAAGTAGCTGGGATCACAGGTGCCCACCACAATGCTTGGCTATTTTTTGTTGCAGTTGTTTAGTTGGCCCGGGCTGGGTTCAAACCCCTATGTGGCTGGCACCCTAACCGGTGTGCTATGGGTGCCAAGCCTATTATCTCTATTTTAAAGAGGAGGAAACTGCTGGAACAGGGTGGGGAGTGAGGGGTGGTGGGGGGGACTGCCCTTTATGGTTAAGAGAAAGGGCCGAAGAGGGAAGGGTTTCCAAAAGCGGGTGAATTAATAGTGGCATCTCTGGAGAGATGAGGGCTGAGGAGACAGCACTCTGTCTGTGTTCTTTCCCACTGGATCTGGTAGAGAAGAGGAAGAGTGGGTGGTGGAAGAAGCCACACTCACAAGGGTTAAGCCGTGAGTGATGGGAAGAGACTAAATAAATCCAACTTCCAGACATGATTTCTGAAGGAGGTAATGCCGACCTGGATAATTAAGGGTAAGTAAGGGAGTTTAGATATGGTCCAGACTCGTGTGTTTGGTGAAGTCACAGTCTGCCCAGGTTTGTATAACCATCTTTCTCGGTTTAACCCAGAAATGCTCCAAACCGTTTGCCATTTTTAGCCCGTCACATCTGGGCTTTCATCAAACCAGAACAAAGCAATTTGATTCAGAAAAAGAAGAACCACAGGATAAAAAAAACCATCGTAAATAAATAAATACAACTAACCACAGATGCCTGGTTTCCATCCTGGCGTATATTATGGTAGGTACAGTGTGCACTGATGTCAGCACTACAGAATAGCTTATCATGTTAAACATATTTTCAAACTTACAGCTGAGCGGCATGGTGGTGGCCCCGGCATGGAAGCGAGTCTCATCAAACTCTCCCTTATATCCTAGAAAAGGTAACAGCAAATCACGTGAAGTGCTTTGTGACTGATTAATATTCTTAGCCATGGGAAGAAATTTTTAAAGCAAATCCAGCAAACCTACTCTTTACCACAATGGAGGCATAGGCTGAAAGCTCTCCCTTAACGTTCATGGCGGAGGCCCGGTACTGAGCTGTATCTTCAAAATCACATCTGAAAGAACATATGGAAATGAATATCCATCCTAATGACCATCCCTGTAATCACTAGCTGTTCGATCAGGGACCTCTTTGCCAACCTGGTGCGCTGCAAATCAATGCCTAACATGCGGCTTTTGGGGACTCTTCATGAAGCAACTGGCTGATCCAGCTACCTATGGGTTTTGTATGGGGCTGGTGATATATTGAAGTTTCTCACCCATAGCACAGAGGAGGAGGAGAATACCCAGCCCAAGTTCATTTAAAATAACAAAAATAGAAAAACTAGCTAGATATTGTGGTGGGCACCTGTAGTCCCAGCTGAGGCAAGGGACTACGGGGAGGCTGAGGGTCACTGGAGCCAAGAGTTTGAGGTTGCCGTGAGCTATGACACCACAGGACTCTACCCAGGGCACAGAGTGAGACTGTCTCAAAAAATAAATAAATGAATGAATAAATAAATTATATATATCATATATAGTATGTATGATATATATTATATATATGTATATAAAAAGTATAAAGTTATACTGGGAGGAGAAATGTCTAGTCAAGCAGGTGACCACCCAGAGGCACACTAGAGGGTGTGGCCTCCCTGCTGTCCTGCCCTCCTGGTGGGTTTCAGTCTGGGGGCTACAGGACCCCCAGGAAGGGAAAGAAGCAGCCCCTGCTTGTGGATTCCCACAACCTCCCCAAGTCACAAACCTGAGCCAGCTTGGTCCTATGGGTATATGAGGTGCTATGTTCTTGCTCCAAAGCACAAGTTATTAACACCTCAGTTCTACTAAGGTTCAGGCCACACTTGGAGTTTTAGCTCACAGCACAACACAAGAAATGCCATGTGGATGTTCCTCTAAGTTAAAATACAGAAATTAGAATGTCTTATAAAAGTGGAATTAGAGAGAGAACAATCTCACAGAGAGATGGCCAGACTAAAATTTCAGGCTTTTTTTTTGGTTTTTTTGGCCAGGCTGGGTTCGAACCCGCCACCTCTGGTACATGGGGCCGGCACCCTACTCCTTTGAGCCACAGGCACTGCCATGCCAGACTTAGATTTCAAAGCAGGTTATTTTGTGTCTTATCACGACCAGTTCCCCATATTCTTCACTGCTCCTCAGGGCTTAGCTCCATTTGTATGAGTTTGTTTCTTACTGAAATTTTACAGACATCAATAGAACCCCAGGAAGGCAAACATAGCTGCGCTTCTCAGAGCTATTAAATTCTGAAGGTAGCAGTGCAGCTTACCAGTGCCATAGTAGAAAGCACTGCTGTGACTTTCGGTTGGGGTCAGTGCCAGGCAAACATGACAGGGTCCCAGCACTGCTTGGGCCAACTCCTCTGATCTGAGGAGAAGCCACTAAATGTCTTGAGAACATGGAGAGAGTTTGCTCAGCTTTTTCATCTACATAACTAGGTTTGGATTTAAAAACCATCTTGGGATACATGATAAAACCTTTGAGAACTTAGAAGTTTTTTTGCAGTTTTTTGGCCAGGGCTGGCTTTGAACTTGCCACCTCCGGCATATGGGGCTGGCACCCTACTCCTTTGAGCCATAGGCGCCGCCCAAGAACTTAGAAATTTTGATGTGGATTTTGTTTGCAAATTTTGCTTTGAATTTTACTTCATCCTAAAATATCTCAACCTTGCTTCTATACAGCTTGACGAGGTGTACACTTTCCCATAGTTCCTGGTGAGCTGAAGAAAAGAACAGTATTTCCAAATTCAGCCCCCTTTTCATGGCACCCGCCCCAATCTCTATGGCCTCTATTTATTAAAAAAACAGAAGAGTATAATATTGATGTTGATTTAGAACTCTGAAATGATTACTGAATATAAACTCTCAAGTATATAAAAGGTTAAATAAAAAGACCCAAATTGTATTTATCATCTTTGACTCAATTTGAATGTAAAATCCTTTGGGAGGTGAGGGCATCAGTCATGCAGATCACTGTCAGGGGGGCGGGAGAAGGGATATATAGAATGTCCCTCAGTGTGATACGCTGCACTGGGATGAAGCATCGAGGTGCTTCCCCAAGGGACCACTGGACAACACACACAGACACCGATGTTGTCTTACGCATTAATCTCCAGAGTGTGCATTCCATACCGACTTTCGATAATATACTTTCCAGGGTTTGCATGGACATTTATTGGCACCTGGTTTTTATACCTGGAAGACAGTGGAAACAGAATGAAGTTGAAATGTCAACAACAACATCATGATTAGGCACGCGCACACACAGACACAGACACAGAATTCTGTTCTTGCAGGAACACGTCTGTAACTACGGCACTGAGGGTAGCAGCAACATCTATTCAATAAATGTAAATTGGTTAGTTTAAATAAAATACACTAGCACTATGACAACGAAACTTCTTGATGAAGTGCTCCCTTCTCTTCCACCCTGGGAGGCCAAGGTGGGTGGATTGAGCTGAGGAGTTTGAGAACCAACCTGGGCAAGAGAGAGACCCCATCTTTACCAAAAGTAGAAAAATTAGCCAGGCAAGGTGGCAGGTACCTGTAGTCCCAGTTACTCCGGAGGTTGAGGCAAGAGGATACCTTGAGTCCAGGGGTTTGAAGCTTTTATGAGCTATGACATCATGGCACTCTAACCTGAGCAACAGAGTAAGACTCTGTCTCTAACATTAATTAAAAAAATAAATTTCTCAAAAAACTTTTTTAAAAGATTCTGATCAATTGCCACTTCTTCAGTAAATTCCTCCCTAAAATCCCACACAATATGAACTGTTCCTAGCTTTCTTCACTGGAGTTATTTGGTTCAAATTGCTAAAAACAGCATTTATTAAAGTTATGGCTGCCTGTCCCTTGAAGATGGTCTGGTCCACTGGTCTGGTCCACAGTGACTTCTGTTCCCACTCCCGAGTGAGGATGAGTTGAATCGGATTGAATAGGATGATCACATAACACAATAGATTAATTTGCAGCTTCATAATTTTTCAACAGAAGAAACGGACTTCGGACAAACATATATTTCACGATGTGGGTGATTTTATACAAGTGTACACAAAGAAAGGTAGTTGAGGGCTCGGCGCCTGCAGTTCAGTGGTTAAGGAGCCAGCCACATACACCAGAGCTGGTGGCTTCGAACCCAGCCCAGCCTGCCAAACAACAATGACAAATGCAACAAAAAATAGCCTTGCATTGTGGCAGACACCTGTAGTCCCAGCTACTTGGGAGGCTGAGGTAAGAGAATTGCTTAAACCTAACAATTTGAGGTTACTGTGAGCTGTAACACCATGGCACTGTATGCAGGGCGACATAGTGAGACTCTGTCTCAAAAAAAGAAAGAAAGTTAGTTGAGGCTCTTTGGCCTCAGTTGCCTCAGATGTGAAATGAAGAGGGTTTGACTAGCTCCAGAACCGCAGCTGCGTGGCAGGTGTGTGGCATAACCTTCCTCCCCACCCACAGGAGACGTGGCTAGTTGACTTAGTGTTTCTTCCCAGCCCAGAAATGGCTTCAGATGGCTATCTCTGCATAGGGCTGTGGTAGACAGGTTGAACTGGTCAGAGATGGCTGGTGAAAGAAAGCTCCTGGCCATCGTAAGCACCAGCACTCCCAGCTTGGATGAGCGACAGAGTTGAACATGGTCCCTGGCATGTTCTTCCCGTTTAGTTGCTTCAGGTAATTTCACACTCGACTCAGAAGCGCCTTTGTGCTCGGTTTCTTCATGTGCTGGAGGGTTTTCAGTAGTTTCTCTCACAAGAAGAGCAACATGACACTAAAGGCTGGGGCCTGTGCTGTGCGACCAAACGACAGAGTGACGCTCAGGTTGGCTTCTGATCACAGTGTTCCTCATATCTCTGTAAAATGTGTGTTCGAGTATTTTGTGGCTCCTGTGGTTGCTTCAGCCTCCTTGCTTTCCAGTGCTTCCCAGCCTGGCACCTTAGTGCCTTTCTCCAGCTAATGACTTTTCTGTTGTGAGCACCTGGCAAAGAAACTCTGTTTAACAAACCCATACACAACACCCACTGCGTTGTGGAGCTTTTCATGTTTCCCCTGGAAACTAGGCGCCAGTGTGAGAAACTCCTGTTTTAAAGCAGTGGACAAGGGTTAAGTCAGAGTGATTTAATTCTATTCTCCAAAGAATTACACCCAGTGAGGCACTCAAGCGTGGGGTCACTTGAGATTGATTGTCCGGAGCATTGAGTCAGGGCAGAGGATGTTTGGCTTGCTTTGTGTGTGCTTCACCACTTCTTACTCCTGTAAAGTGAAATTCCAAACTGGCCAGTCATCAGCTAATTTTGGAGATGAATCTCACCCTGGGATTATGTGTCAAAGGCTTTCTTATGTGTCAAAGGCTTTCTTAAATCCTTGTGAATATTCGGATATGCGCCATTTCCCTTATCATTTTCAGGTCTGTGAGCTTGTATTGAGTGAGCTTGCAGTATGCCCTAAGTACTTCCAGAAAAACACTCTGCTATCCAGTGACTTTCACTTATGCGTGTGAAACATACACAGAATTTCCCAGACAAATCACAGATGTCGAGCCGACTTTGGAATGTGAGGCTGCAGTGAAAGCTCTTCCGCAGTGTAAAGCATGCCAAGCAAACAGTCTTGGTGATAATTTTTTTCTATCAAGAAATAGCACGTACCAAAGTGATTTTTAATATATTGAATCTCACCACAAATGGCATTGCGGCTTAGAACTCGGCCTGTTTTGAATAAATAGCTCTATACTCTAAAAACCCAATTATCTGAGAGAGATCTATCTCATTAGGATCAATTTTGAAATTAAATACATGAGAAAAATCTAAAATAAAGTTCCAAAACTTATGCCGGGAAACAATTGTAGATTGCAAATAATTTTTGTTAACCGTTTTCGATATAGGCTAGTTTTCCTGATAGTAATTGCTAAATTAAATAGGTGATGAATAACTCTAATCTTGTAAATCAAATGCATATGATTCTATCATGGATTTATAAACTCTCATAATCTGCAAAAATAGAAAAAGAGTTTTTCAAACTCTGGACTCTTCCTAAGGTACATTTTTTATACTATTTTATCCCCAGGTTTTGAATTATTATAGTGCTTAGCGACCAAATTCTTTGTGTCTATTTGACAATGACTTTAGGGCCAAACTGAATAATTTCACACACAGATTTTAAACACCTTAAACGGATCTGAAACCATGAGTGTGCGTGAGTGAGTGAGTGCCCACTACCCAACAACGCTAACACACTGCTCCAGGGAGTGTCTCATGCGGCTTAGCAGGTTCCAATCAGGATTTCTATTGACAGATTTGATCTAGGCTTTAGGCTGGAAACCCAATTGAAACCAGCTCTTTTAAAAAGTGCCAAATTAACACAATTCTCTCCTTAAAAACAAAACCTTTTTCTTTTCCCACATTTCATATATGGTAGATCCTCTATAGCCGACCACCTTGCGGCATTGACCATCTCCTTATGGGTAGGGGTGGAGTCTATGACCTAATTTTCATTACACCCCACGTACACATCAGTACAGCAGGCCTAGTTCCTTATGCTGACCATCTCTGTAGGTTGACCAGTTTGCTGCAGTCCCTCGGGTGGTCAGCTTACAGAGGTTCTACTGTACTTTAAAAATTTTGAGAAGGCAATACACGTATATGATCCAAGAACCAAAGGTCTAAAGTGTGCACGGCGGATCCCCCCAGTCCCTTCCTGCTACTTCTCTCCTTCTCCCTGGCCCCTTCCTCAGGTTCAATCACTCTTCGTAGGTTCTCATATTTCCTTCCAGAATTTCATTATCCAAACAAAACAAATATAAACATAAATTCTCTTTTCCTCTCCTTTTAAAAGAATAGGCTATTATGTAAGTTATTACGTAAACATACCCCATCGAACTTTAGAACTTTGGGCTTTTCATTACATATACATTTTCCTTCTATCTATGGTGACAAAGCCCTATGCCAGGATGGCAGCTTCCCTGGTGTTGCCCCAGCCTCCCCTTTTACTAACTTTTCTACTGAGCCCAACACATAAACCAGCTTCCTTCTGCTCTCAGAGGGAGCTGGAAATGGGACGGCGCTCTGCAGCTGTGTGCGTCTGCCCTTGCTGAGTGACATGTGCTCCTGTCATTCAGCGCTCTCTGGGTAACCTCTAGGTTCCACTTATACAGATCTGGTCAGTAACGTGGATTTGGCTGGAGAGCAGCTACTGCGTGTTTGTCATTTGTTGGCCTTAGGGACTCCCATGATGTAATGGTGCTCATGGAAACTTGGAGCCAAAGTCTCTTTGGAAAGGACTCTGAGGAAGCCAGGGCCCCGGGCGCACATGCCTTTGAAAGACCTAGCTGAGGACTTAACTGCTACAAGCGAAGGCAGCCTGGTCGTATGAAGCATCATCGCAAATGTACTCCTTTAGTGCCCCTCCTTCCATTCAGGAGGGGCTTTTCCGATATTTCTTTCACAGTTGGGCTCAACAGCAGCCCCAGGATGCTGCAGTTCGGTACCGAAAAGGGATAAATGTCAGTACAGTAACCACCCACAGCCTCGGTTTTGGCTTGGTTGTCGGATTCCTGTTCTTTGAGGGGAAGGGTGTTTACTGATGATGGTGCACTGTGTACTAGCGTTGAAAATAAATTAGAGCTCCAGTTAATGAGTTTTTGAAAAGGTAGGATACTAATCTCACTGAGGAGTCAACTCCCAGAGATGGATATACCTTGAAAAGAATGAAACTTAAGTTTCAGGATTGGTCACTAACACGGGTCCCTGCAAGGCCCTCTACCTAACTTATACTACTAACCTGTCATTCTTTCTTGTAAGGAGTGCCCCCCAAATTGTATAAGCCGCATGTGCCACAAAATCTGGGCCTGACCCTGTTCATTGTCACAGTTCATTGTCAGTTCCGTGCTGGCTGAGCTGGGCCTGACCCTATTTATTGTCACAGGTCAATGTCAGTTACCTGCTGGCTGAGCATACGTTCAGCTTTACCCAGGTACAAACGTTGCCTCTAGAGTACAGTGAACTGTTTTCTCAGCTGTCTTCCCCAGTTTTTTTGTTTTAGTATTTATTTTTCACTTAGCTTGTAAGACAACATGGCTTTCTGCAAAATGCTCTGGCCCATCGTTCCTGCAGAATTTGTGGTACAGAATGAAGTCACTACAGCTGGTGCATCAGGCCTGCAGAATTTGTGGTACAGAATGAAGTCACTACAGCTGGTGCATCAGGCGGCAGCCAGTTGCCCTCTCCAGGCACTGACCTAGGCAGGAACAGAGAAGGCTCTTCCAGGGTCCTATACAAAGCTGTCTCTGCCCCTCACCTTGGTGCAAAACGAGCCCCTAGCACATCACATTCACACGTAAATGAAATACGGGTTTCAAAGCTTCTGTGAAAGATTCCCAGATCAAATGGATTAGGTCTCAGCTCTGTTAGAAGTTAACTGAAAATGGACAGTATTTCTATTTTTGAATTTAACTGGAATTTGAAAGGTTGACAGTTACCTCATATTTTTCTGAAGATTTTTTTATCTTTTTTGTCTGTTTCAAAATTCTTTTCCACATCAACAAAGCACAACATAAGAAGTTTAATCTCTCAGGCTTAAGTTCTGCTTTTGTGAAATTACATCACTCTTGCTTAATAAAACTATCAATGGTTTGTGGCAGGGTTTTTATTTCAGTAGCTGTGTATTTAACAGAGAATAAATATATACTTAGGAAATTAATATTGATCTCCCAGAAATTATTTTGTAACCTTTTGAAAATCACCTTGAACTGTAATTTTTTTTTTTTAGAGACAGAGTCTCACTTTATTGTCCTCATTAGAGTGTTATGGCATCACAGTTCACAGCAATCTTCAGCTCTTGGGCTTAGGTGATTCTCTTGCCTCAGCCTCCTGAGTAGCTGGGACTACAGGCACCCACCACAATGCCTGGCTATTTTTTGTTGCAGTTTGGCCAGGGCCAGGTTCAAACCCACCACCCTCGGTTTAGGGGCCGGCGTCCTGCCCACTGAGCCACAGGCGCTGCCCTGAACTGTAACTTTTTTTTAAGGTTTTTTTTTGCAGTTTTTGGCTGGAGCTGTGTTTAAACCCTCTATCTCTGGCATATGGGGCCAGAGCCCTACTCCTTTGAGCCACAGGTGCTGCCCCTGAACTGTAATTTTTTAAAAGTAGGAAAACAGAGGTAAAAAACTGTGATAAATTTATCTAACTCAACTAAGTTCTCCAGTTACTAATTTATTATTGATATATTTTAATTCATGAAAGAAAAGAACTTTTTATGTACTAAATATTTCTTGTAGTTACAAATTTGTTATTCTTTATGGATTTCTATAGGAAAGTTTGGAATTTTTTTTTTTTGAGATGAGTAGTAATCAGTTTTTTAAGAGGAAATGTCCCTTTAATCAGCCAAATTGTGCAACTCTATAGTCACAGAGAAAGGTGGGCAAACACAGATTCATTTGTAAACTAAAAATAAAACCCTAAGTCCTCCACCAACTGAATGGAGCCCGTCTTGGGCAAAAAGGAACCCCAGAAAAACTGTAAAACTGAGTTCCCAGCACAAAGGAAGCTGGATGTGCTTCCTATCCCCCTCTCCTTTTCGGAGTTAAGATCCCAAACCTGACTCTGGCATGGCATCACGTGACAGATAACTTGGACATTCCTTTCTACTAACTCAAAGTTTTTAGATGAAGCTTTACTCCTTTAGCCAATTGCAAACTAAAGAGTCTTTAAATCCACTTATGACATTTAGGCCCCTGCTTCAAGATGTCCCACATTTTCTGGCTGAACCAATGTATACTTCCATGTATTGATCTGCACCCTTTGCCTGTAATTCTTGTCTCCTTGCAACGTATAAAACCAAAACGTAATCTGCCTCAGGGACTCTTACTTAATGCTTCTTGAATCTGTGTTTTTCCCAGGCTGCAGTCACTCATATTTGGCTCAGAATAAACCTCTAAAATATTTTACAGAGTTTGGTTTTCCTTTTATACTTTAAAGCTTATAAATTGATTTTTTAAAACTTCATTTTTATTGAAATACATTCCTACATTTTTGTTACTATAAATTACTCATAATTTACAGCCAGCTTTGATTCTTATTCTTTAGTTTTCAAGGTCAAGGGCCCTGAAAAAAAAAATTACATATCTAAAAAAAAATTCTAAGTCCAAAATTATGGAAGGCAGATTAATATCACCGGTGAATTCTTTAAGACACTCACCACCTGCTTCTTTTTATGGAGATGTCTTAATTTGTTGGCAAGGCTAGAGTGCTATACGCCAGCCTAGCTCACAGCAACCTCAGACTCTTGGGTTCGAGTGATCATTCTGCCTCAGCCTCCTAAGTAGCTAGGGCTAATTTTTCTATAGGTGGGGTCTCATTCTTACTCAGGCTGGTCTTGAACCCTGAGCTCAAAGGATCCTCCCACCTCTGTCTCCCAGAGGGCTAGGACTACAGGCATGAGCCACCTGGCCCAGCCCACCACCCGCTTCTTAAGAATAACCTCACATAGTTAAGTGGGTTTATCTTTTCAGCTCCCTCCTTTAGTGCAAATTAGTCATCTGATTGACATTAGAAATAATGAAAAAGCTAGAAGGAGGCAGACACTCTGGGAGACAGTGATAATTGTGTAGTGCTTATATTACATCCCAGGGGCATTTATCACCAGTCCTAAGGATAAGAGAACCGCATGCAAAATACCTGTGTCAGAGAATAAAAAGGAAACAGCTTTTTAAAGTAGCTCAACTATTTTCATATTTCTGCTCTCTGTGGCAGATTCATAACATACAACAGAAAGTTCTCAGTTTAGGGATCACAAAGGTGTTGACAATTGCAATGGGATATGTACGAAAAGGACGGCTTATTCTTTACAAAAAGAAAATGTCTTAAGGCCCCATACTGTCTCCCACCTACTTCTCTCTTTTGTTTGTGCCAAAAAGCACAACAAGGCCTCAGCTCACACCAGGGGCAGAGATGGGAGCCCTCTGGCTTTTAGTTATTTTGTAAATAACAGCATTGCTTCTGAACGCAAAATCATATTATTTTGTAAAGTTCGTTCACGGAAGTAAACTTTTATTTAATTTTTATGGTCCATAAAAATTATATAGACAGATTTTTGGTATGTATATATGTTGACTAATAACTAACACTTTGCATAAAATAAAGACCCACTTGTGTAATAGGAGTGTAAAGTACTATCATGACTCATATATATGCAAGACTTTTTTCTACCCACACATAAAAATTCATCCCAGTATTCTTTTTTTCACTTTTTTGAAAGCACATACAACCCTCCAGATGCCTTCAATGACTTGTGCACATTGATAGATCTGTGTGTTTTCACTACAGGTAAAAACTCTGTGTAATGAATTCTGTTGGCATTAATAAAGATAACATACCATGTGACACGAGGTTCCGGCCAGCCTGCTATGGAGCAGTGTAATTTCACATTTTCCTTCTCCCAAACCGTGTGAGAACGAGGTTTAATGATAAACTCAGGAGCATGGAGAAGATGGTCTTCATTCAACTTGGCATGGTATGCCTCGGTTTCTTCCAACTGAAGAAACAAACGAACACATTATCAACATACTACTAAATCAAAGTGACTTTCGTAACAAGTGGAAACCAAAATTTTTATTTTTCCATTTGGAAACTTATTTTCATGTTTAGATAAAATGCATTCCCCTTCCTCCTTTTAAAAACTGATATTTTTTTTTTTTACATTTTACATTTAGCTTGAGCAACATACTTCCCTAAGGTGGATTTCTTAAGGTCTTTTAAAACCTTAATTTCTTTAGAATTTAAAATCCCATGAAGATTAAAATTAAGTTTATCTTTCTTTGACCTGCATTATTTTCATGTCTTCCTCATTGTTTTCTTTATAAAGACCATGCATTTCTCCATTTGAAACATATCAATCTGTATTCACACACTCAACTTCTTACATGCATTTCCACTTTCGTAAGTTGCAATAAATAATCTTTTCTTACTGTTTTTCTCAGCGATAGGCGTTCTGCCTTTTCTCGAATTGCAACTTTTCTCGACTTCTTTTCAAAAGTTTCCTCCTGTTGAAGAGTGGATTCTTGGGATACCACAGACTGTTTGGACGCTTTGGACTGTTTGGATGCTCTGGACTGCTTAGATGTCACGCTTCCTTCTTCACTGGCAAGAAGATTCCTCTGGGCTATGTAAGCAGCAGCTTCTTTAATTCGTTCTTCTTCCGAATCTGTAATTCCACTGACATGCACTTGGCTAAAATACAATAACAGTACAATGTGGATATTGTGAGTGGGGCAGTGATAAAATTGCTTAATTTTCCTAAGTTCAGAGTATCAGCCTTCGGACACTGTGCCCTGCATCCAAAGAAAAGCTGACATAGAGAAGCCTGGTCAATTGGGAGCTGACTTCTCACATATGGGAGTGGCTGTCTCCCACACAGATGTGATAACAATAATACCCATATGGCCCATTTCATCTCCACAAAAACCCAATGAGGTAAACAACTATTTGTATTTTAGATACATGGTAATAATGTTCAGAGAAATTAGATAACTTGCCCAAGGTCATTTCACTTATTTCATTTATAATAAAAGGTTAAGTTCCAAGTTCCTTTCCAGAAAAGACATATTGTGAAATGATACATAGTTTGTCTCCTTGTGATCCTGATACATGACTGTGAATTTGATCTGGATTCTGTAACTCAGCTAATGTGATGCATGGCCCAGAGCTGTTGCATGTATAATTGAGTTCTAAATTTACACGAGATCCTTATGCCTACTAGGTATCTTTCTAAGATAATCAACCTTGCATGTGTATATATATATATATATATATATTATGTATGTGAGTATCTAGTAAGGCAATCTTCACTTGTGCTTGCACACAACCCTGATGAAAAGAAGTTACCAAACTTGTACTTGAAGCAATGATATTTATAAATGTGACTTATTATTCATAAATGATGGCAATTCAGTGACAATGTCTAAAAGTGCCGTGTCTACTGTGGTAGTTTATGAGAGAATTTGTGCTGTGATTTATTAATGTTACTAAACATATTTGGATTATTTTTAACTTCCTTCAATGCCTTTATTATAAATCCCTGTTGTATTGGTTTTGTTGCAAATTTTCTTGAAATTGAGTCTCCTTAGGCCTCTTAAGTCAGAATGGTACATTTGCTTTTTTCTAAGAATGATTAGTTCAAAAATTAAGCAAATATTATCATTGTGTTTGCAAGTTCCAAGCACGTGAGTCTATGCAGTTTGCTGAGAATTAAGATTCAACATTTGCCTGAAGTTGGAATTTCTCATGGAAAACATCTAGCAGACTAGATTAGTTCATGTTATTTCTGACCAAACTTAGTGCTTAAATTTTAAGAGTTTAAGTTTTTTCTCTATCTCTGTAAATATTAATAAGTTAGCCCCCACTATGGAAGTTAGTGGATATACAGAGAATGTCAAAAAATGTATACACATTTTAGGAAAGGAAAAAACTGTATTAAAATTATAATACTCAATATATAGCAATAACAAAATATGAACACAAGTCCTGTTGAGCACCTCTTATAACTGCATAAGTCAAACAGGACTTGAGTATCACAAGTCATTAATATAGTTCTTTCCTTTTTGAAAATCTGCATACATTTTTTTGGCACCCTCTATATTAACCTGGTATCATTTAGGATGTAGGGGGAGACAAAAGATTTATAGCTTGGAGTCCTGACATAATTATATCTAATATTTTTTGAATAAGAAGTGAATTAATTAATAAATGAATATGAAACAAGGTGTCAGTATATAATAGAGAAATTTGAAATGAGCTTTGTACTATGATTTGATCCATAAAACAGTGGATCATAGCTCTGAGAGAGAACTTCAAGTTTATTCTCATTACCTCTAATATTGGACATGTTGACACAGCTCTAAAGGGCACAAAAAAGTTATAACCTCCTTCCCTTTTCAACTTACAGATAAACTAAACTTCAAAAAAACTATGATTATTTAACATGAGAACTCGAGTACACTTAAAAAAGCATGCTGGACCCAGGGCAGCAGGGATATATATAGGGGAATTGGCAACCCTTCTATAATCTGGGCATATGAGCAAGGATGTGATGCTGACTGGTTGACAAAATACACTACGACACTACTAAAAATGAATTAAAAACCTCCCAGTACTCTGCATGCCCCTCACAGGCTCATCTCTACTGCTGATAAGGAGTTAACTGAATTATTGGAGTATAAGAAGTGGAATGTCCATGTGGCATGGATAGGAAATGGCACTTTCCAGAAACACACTCTACTTGCAGAAGGCCTGCACACGGCCTTGGACAGGCTAGTTTTTCATGGCCAGCCGCGTGACTTTCAGCAAGGTGCTGAGCCTTGACTTCCTTGTCCAAAAAATTGACATACTAATATCTTTCCAGGGCTGTATGGAGGATTTAGCAAAAAAGGGATCACGCCTATAATTTATCCTATTAGAAACCAGGGCTTTTGAAAACAGTCCAGATAAAACTAAATGTAGCCAGGATCCAACTGCTTGCTTTTCTCCAAACACTAATTAAGATTTTCCAGAATTGTGTTACATCGATCAAGTCACCCAAGTTTATTTTCCTTATCAGGCTGGCCTACAACTGGAATGAATGGTGAAGTGCTTTTTTCCTCCTCTATTATAGTAACATCTGCAAAAGCATAGTCTGATTAAAGCAATCAATTGAACTTCAAAATTAAATGGTCAGTTAAGTTCAGGACTGGCAAACGCTCGACTGTATAACTGCACAATTTCTCATGCTTTTCTCCATAGAAATTCTGCCTTCAAAGCATATATACATGTGAGTTTATTTAAAATAGTGATTGTCTATTTAATATTTCCTCTCAGAGAATGCAAGGAGTACGATATTTCACATTTTCCAGTGTGGCAATCACCCTCACGGTGACCTCCCAGCTCACCAGACGCATAAGAGAACGAGTCATAACAATAGTCATTAACAGAGACGTCTGATGCTCGCTATACGAGGACTCATGTATTCTTGATTCACTTCAACGGCTTTATAGAAAAAGATTTTGATTCATCTTCTGCATTACCATGTTTTCAGCTTTAGATGACCATACAGATTTCAGAACTGGACAGAACCCTGCAGGCCACAGAGAGAATGGCCGTGGGCCAGGTTATTCTTTCTTTGCCCCCTCAGAGATGATTGCCTTCTCTAGGCCCTGCTCTTTATTCCAGGGCAGTGACCTTGATGGGCTGTCTCAACAGGTGCTTTTTCCTTCACGCTGCCAGTGTGTTCAGCAAGAGGAGAAACCAGCAGAAGGCAAGAGGAGGTCAGAGTTTCCTTCCCGTGTCCTGGCTTCTACGCCACAGGTGGCTGTTTGTCCCTCTCCCATCCAGGTTCCCTAACCTGGTGCTCCCTTTGTCTCCACTGGCCTGGAGGTGGTAATGAGCTGTTTGAGCTCTCATTAGTCCAACTGCCCTGCACTCTCTCCTGTTCCCTAAACTTTGCCCTTTCTTTTACAAAAACAAAAAGGTCACTGTATTAAATTCTACTCATGTCCCCACCTCAGGGAGGAGGGACTGTGATTTATCCACCAAACCCTACAGATTGCATACTATTCTAAATGGAAAAACTTGCTAACCCGGGAAGTATTTTAAGACAAAGATCCAAGAAGATGCAATTAAAGTATTCATTACAGTTTACTCTTTGCCTTGATAGATATTGGCAAGTGTTCACTCTGGCTAATTAGCTCACTTTAACGTTTACCTTGAGAGTTAAGAACTAATAAGGAATGTGGAACATGTCACATTGATTAGGAATAGTAGATGACCTTTTTTCTCTGCTCACTGCTGGTTCCAAATGAATTTTGGTACAGGTTTAATTTTGGACAAAACTGCATAGACAAAACCTGGGTGCGGTGGCTCATTTGTGTAATCCTAGCGCTCTGGGAGGCCAAGGGCCAAGATGGATTGATTGCTGGAGGTCAGGAGTTCAAGACCACCCTGAGCAAGAGCAAGACCTCCATCTCTAAAAACCAGCTGCACATTGTGGTGGGTACTGGTAGTCCCAGCTACTTGGGAGGCTGAGACAAGAAGATCACTTGAGCCCAGGAGTTGGAGTTTGCTATGAACTGTGACACCATGGCACACTACCAAGGGCAACATAACGAGACTCTGTCTCAAAAAAACCAAAAAACAAACAGCTGCATAGACTTGACCGATAACACGTGGATCACTTTTGTGCCTATGTTAATGTGTCGGAAATTCTTTATAAACATTTTAAGAGAAATCTATGAAAGCATGTATAATTTGTTAATCTCCCCTTGGCTCTACAGTACAGAATAATCTTAAATTCTGAAAAAAAAGAACTGAATTACATTTTCAACTGGGAATGTCCAGATGATCTGTGGCTCAATTCATGCTAAACATACGTGGGGCTTTCTTTGGCATGAATTGTCCTAAAACATTTTAGTGCAATTTTTTAATTGAAAAATTTCACACAGGACTGTCAATTTCTGGATTCTCCAGAAAAAGTAAAAGGGTTGGCAATATCTAGTCCATACCCAGTAAGGCAAATTGATCTGGGGCTGTGTAGTAGATGCATTTTTTAAACAAAGTAGGTAACATTTAAGTTTCCTCAGTCTCAATTGTTTACCATTTCTTATATCAAGTTTGATTGATTTTTAGTTCCTCTTCATGGGGCCACAATAATTTTCGTTTACAATTCCTGGCATCCAGGTAATTACACGGTAATTCATCTGTTATTGGAAACCACACTTATAATTTCTTATGTGTAGACCATGAGTCAATGAAGTCCCTTTTCTGTAAGGAGTCAGATCCTACAACACATATTTTTAGGCCTGACAGTCTCCCTCATCATGCTCAATTATTGTACAAAAACAGCTACACATAATATCTCTACAAATAGGCATGGCTGTAATCCAATAAAACATTATTTTAAAACATGAGTGGGGAGCTGAATTTAACCTACAGTCCTTAGTTTTGCAATCCTTGGTTTAAGCAATCAGAGAGTCTGAAATATGTGCATATCACCACAGAATATACTATGATACATTATGGAATTCTCATTTCATAGATTTAGTGTTTTATGAACAGGAGGAAGGTTTAAGGATAAGGGAAGGGGCAGAATCCAGGATGAAGCAAGTAGGTACAAATATTAAGAGTATGTAAATCCTGAGATTAAAGAAACCACCTAGATTAGAAGTACAGATGTGAGTAGCAGCAAGTACTCTAAAGCTTCCAATCCCAGGGATGGCAGCTCATGGCAGGCTGTTCAGTTTTTATTCATTTTGAAGATATAAAATTTCTCCTCTCAGAACATATTCTCAAATAATAAGGTTAACTCCAGTGTCTTATGCAAAAACAAGACGTATTGACTTTCTAAGTGCCAAGAAATGATGCCGTCAACAGAGTGAAATCTAGCCTTCATATCAGTTACCGGAGCTATAGGTTCAAATAATAGAAGCACAAGGTGTGAAAAAAGACTCTGAATTTTAAATTCGGCTATTAGGTTACTTAAAGCACTCAACTAGCTCATTCGTAAAAGTGCTTGTTGAAAGAATTGTGCTAAATAATATAGGCCCGAGTCAGAATCATGCAGGATTCCTATTCAGTACCAGTTTTCTCTTAGGAAATTCAATCTCCAGGTTCTTTGTTGCTTCACATTAGCTTAGAACTCTCCATGGTTCTGAAATCTAGTCTTACAATGCTGTTAAGGAATGGAGATTAAATAAAGTGGTGGGGAAAGGAAGAGCAGAGAGAGTGGGGGGGGGGGGTGCGGTCTTGGTGTGTGCCACACCTTTTGGGGGCAAGACTTGATGGTATGAGGGACTTTACCTAACAAATGCAATCAGTGTAACTTGGTTTCTTGTATCCTTAATGAATCTCCAACAATAAAAAGGAAAAAAAAGAAATAATGTTGACCAAAACAGTGTATGAAAAACAGTCCATCAGGACTTATGTGTAAAAGATGATAGGCACAGATACTAGTCCAAGTTCAGTTGTTTCAATTTTTGTCAGGAGCACTTCTAAACTTGAAGGTGAAGAGTGCCTTTATTCATCACACAGGTATATTTTGAGCTTACACTATGTTGTAGCATTCATTCATCCATTCACTTGTACACTTAATTTTCAACAACAAAAATTCCATGAGCACCTACAAAATTTTAGGTATCATAGCAAACTCTGGTCTATTTTTTAATTTCAGACAATAAAATGAATTATACATTATGATAGAGAAAGGACATGTTCAGGGAAAGTATCCATGAAGGAAAGATATTTAAATTGAGAGACCAAGGATAAATAAAGTAGTTCAATCAAAAGTATGTTATAGGTAGGGCATGACTGTTACTCATAAAGAGAAAAGAAAATGTAAGCATTTTTGGAAAGAGAGGAGAAATAGGCAAAGAGTTTAGTGAAAAAAGAGTCTCCCTTAAAGCCAGATAGGATACAACTGGGGCAATTCTTGTATCCAGAGTTTGGGTAAAGCCAATGCTGTCAAAAAGGTGACACCTTACTGAACTCAGCTTATGAACATCAATGTTTATTTCTACGTATTTGTTGTTTGGACAAAAGTTGGTTATCACTAGGCTTAAATAGGAATAACATGGTGGCAGCTTTAAATCATCTGGATGTTCTTCAGCAATTTTATTCACACCTGAAAGTCACATTTAATACTGATGATCAAGATAAGATTCTGTACATGTCAGTGGAATACAGATTGTGTACCTGCCTGGACAACGGGTGTTGCAACACAAGTGCTCCAAATGCTTGAATCACGGGGCTTAAGGACAGAGAATACAAATATATTGAAATATTACCATGTAGGCATTGACATGGGGCAATTCAAGCTAAATCTACATTGGGAACAACTTTAGGGGATCTTTAGTAAGTATGTGAAAAAAATAAAATATTACCACTTTTTTTTTCTTATCAAGAGACAATGATATTCCATCTACCAGAAATAGATGGATATAGGAAATCTGAGAGTACTATATTATGTTTTCTTTCAAGCAATTATATCTATGAGCACCTATACCTTTTCAGGGGGGATGATGACTCCTAATTATTATCAGTACTCCATGAATTTACAGACTTTCATTCTTAAGAATAATCCATGCTGGCCAGGCACAGTGTCTCATGCCTATAATCCTAGCACTCTGGGAAGCCAAGGCAGGTGGAAGACCTGAGCTCAGGAGTTCAATACCAGTCTGAGGAAGAACAAGACTCTGACTCTACTAAAATAGAAAAAGTAGCCAGGCATTGTGGTGGGTGACTGTAGTCCCAGCTACTTAGGATCAGTTGACCCCAGGAGTTTGAGGTTGCTGTGAGCTATGACGTCACAACACTCTACTCAGGGCAACAAAGTCAGACTCTATCTCAATAATAATAATAATAATACATCCATATCATGAATGTTAAGTACCAGCTTAAAGTTGATTACTCTGTCCAGTTGCTACAGATTTAGGATTTAGTATGAAAAAGAAATGCACAAAATCCTAATTTTAAGTATATTTGCTTTTAAAACATTTTTAGGTGAAATAACAATTAGATAACTGGAGCTAAACTGCTAAAAATAATGTAATTTAACAAAGATTGAAATAAAGAATTAGATTTCCTTTTTTAATGATATGTTCCCTTAGAATGACTAGTGGCATGTTATTAATTTTAAGTTGTTGATGCATAAAATCATCTCAAGGTACAATATATTGGCATGTTATAAACTACAATAAAGTGAACGTTTGTATACCCTCCCTGTACAACTCTACATTTGTAAATTATTAAGAAGAGAATGCACCACAACTATTGAATGCCATGTTGCATTCTGTTAAAGAACTTGCACGAACCATTTTTCAAAGTATGTCACTGTACATTGACACGAAATATACCTCTTGCTGAAGATGACTAGCTATTTCTTAGATTCTCACAGAAGAAATCTTTATCAACCAGCAGCACACTTCACAAAAAGAAAAAAAAAAGTTTACCAAAAACGATTGATTCAACTTTCTAGTTGCTGATAAGCTCCAAGTATCAAAGGGCAGACATGTGAAAAATCTTTTGAAACAAGTGTAATTCAATAATTCTTTGCTAATTTCTTGTGTAATTTGACACATTTGCAAAAATGTTTGATTTCATAGCATTTTCCCATGTACATTTTGACAGCATTTCTTTAGCCTCTAAAGACAATGTACTCTGACTTCTATTAAATAATTAAATAAAAAGAATTAAGTTTTTACCAAATATTTAGTCCCATGTGACTTTCAAATATGTTAGGTAATATATTTTACTTTTATTTTTTCTATTGGATAGTGAAATAGAAATTCAGATAACAGAGTTTTGCATATTTTGTTCTTACTTAAAAAATTGCTTATGATTTCTAATGCTGTATAGAATTTAAACTAATAAACAAAGTTAGGGTAAAGCTTTTCAAATGCATTTTTCTACCTGGAGTAACAGGTCTAATTTTCTGAGGTATACCCCATTTTGTTCTGTTTGAGTATAGAATTTTTATTGATGTTTTTGTCAAAGATATTGAATACTTTTAAGCACTAATTTGGTAATTTTAACAGGTTCTGAATTATGAACTTACTTGCAATTATATGTGTGATCCTCAACCTCTCACCATATATTTTTTTCTTTAATGGACTTGGAAAGATTGAGAAGAAGGAAAAATACAAATAATTTGTCTGGAGCAGATGTATATTCCTCAAAGTGACAGTTAACTGTGTGCGATTTACTTACTTCCATTATTCAACCATTGACTGGAATTAAATAGTGATAAATTTGATTCTGCGTATCCTCACAGTTAATTCCACAAGTTCTGGGAAATTATTCATCATACATTTTCCTGTGTTTTGATGAAAGAAACAAGGGCTTGGCAACATATAAGTTTTTAAGAAATATGTTGATGGTAATGATAGCTTTATCTACAAACAGTAATATACCTTTTTAAATCTCTAACTATGAATAAATTTGCTTCAAATGCTTGCTTGAGTTCATTTGTTTGTTTGAACTTGTGATAGCTTCACAAATAATAATTTTAGGTTTTGTCATTTGAGCCTCTGGGGATCTCCATTATTGATGGACCTTTGTGATGAAAATCACCATTTAAAAAAATACCATAAAAATGTTTATATAAGGATATAGGAGGTCAGAATATGAAATTAGTTAACTCATCCTAGACCAAGTGCTAAGTGCTACATGCTTCATTGCTGAATATCACGATGGTCACATTCAAAGCACTCCCCTGTACACTGATGCCAGTGCTTAGTCCACTCTTCGGTGTAATTTTGAAACTCTTTTTCTGGACTGGCCATCAGAGCTGTCATTGTAAGCAGTCTGACAATTACATTTGTGAACTCATTCTAGAAAAAATACTCCATTTCTCATTGATGACTATCATGATGGTCACAAGATGGCCATGGGGAATACTTTGAAAGTGACTATGATTATGATTGATATTGAGTTTGCAAACTTAATTGTCTGACCTCATGCACCTTATGATTTACAGAAAAAATAGGTATCTTTAAGATAGTTTAACAAATATTTCAACTTTCCCCTTCTCTGTCTCTCTCACATATGACACACCCCACCCCCCCCAATAAATATTACTGTGGCACATATCTAAAGCCACTTAGATACAACCAATTACACTCAAATACAACCAATTTAAGGTGAATCTACATCAAAAAAATGTCAGTACACTTGAGCTGGAGAAAATCTGAAATTGCATTTGTATTTAAGATATATGAATACATGATATATACTTTTAGAACTGCTGGGCTATAAGAAACACATAAGTTTATTAGAAAATGTCAAATATGGTTATTTCATTTTTACATTCCCACCAACAATGTATGTGTATACAAGTTTTCCCATATCCTTGCCAACACTTTGTAGTGTTGGTCTTTTGAATTTAAACCTTCTAGTAGATACACTAAGCATATTTCATTGTTGTTTAATTTATTATACATTTCCATGATGACCAACGATGTTGAGCAGTTTTCTATATATAGTTTTTTCTTTACCAGAGCTTCAAAACTATTATATATAATCAATATAATATGAATCTGTGACAGGGTCAAGAACTGAATAAACCTGTTCTATGTAGGTTAATATGGAAAATATGAAAAAAAATTAACTCGCAGAAAAAAATTAAGGTGGAGCCCATGAGCTTTATAAGTAAGAAGGGGGGTTTAATCTAATTCATGTTTAGTAGCAGAATGCCTATGAATTCAAATTAATCTGAATTTCCCCCTAAACATAGGCACTTAGGAAATGCATTTCACCATTAAAAATACTTTTGTATATCGATTTTATCTCAATGTTTAAAGTCTTTCCATTTAGATCTTTTATTAGCATTAAAATTTTCATTTTAAAAATATGTTTGAGTCTAGGCATCTTGGCTCTCACCTATAATCCTAGCACTCTGGATTAGCAAGGTGAGAGGACCTTTTGAGCCAACGAGTTCAGAGCTACCTGAGCAAGAGTGAAACCCATCTCTACTAAATAGACAAATTAGCCAGGCATGGTGGCAGGTGCCTGTAGTCCCAGCTACTCAGGAGGCTGAAGTTGGAAGATCACTTGAACCCAGGAGTCTGAGGTTGCTGTGAGCTAGGCTGATACCATGGCACTCTAGCCTGTGCAACAGAGTGAGATTCCACCTCAGAAAAAAAGAAAAAAAAAAGTTGTAACCCTCTTTGTAAAGTGAAAAGGACATCTTTGGTAAATAAAATAAAAATACTGAATTTAAATATGGAAGGAAGGAAATACAGGCAAAGCTGAAAAATAAGTTTTTTTAAAATATGTTTGAAGAAATGAAATACATGATGAAAATGTTCGAAAAATTAATGGAAAACAGAATTGTATTTAAATAGGATATTTTAGAAAAGGCTTTCATGGGATGCAAATATTTTTTAACTTCTTTCTATTGCATCCAATCAGTAAAAACAATTTTTCAAAATGTGTTACAACCAACAATTGACATTATCAAGTCCACTCTGATTTATAGACTCTAGGACCCACTTTCAGAGTGTTTGTAAAATGAGATTAGAAATACTTTTTAAAGAGTAGTTTCATAAGCACATTTATTACATAGTGTGAATTTTATATTTATTATGACTCATTTAATTAAACTTACACCTTAATATGTTACTATTTAATTATTTGAATGTAAGCAGTTATAATGAAAAATTAATGTCTACCTATTTTCCCTGTTTACATTTCTCTGTTTAATTCTGATGAAATATTACCATTGTTTATTTATTTCAAAAATTGACTATGCACTATGATGACTAATAATATATTCAAAGTAAACTGGCCATTTACTGAATTTCTTCTTAGATGCTTAATCCTTTTTTTACATTTCCTTTCACAGTGGGCAATGTAAATGGGATTTAATTTACTTATCTTATACATTACATAGACTATATAAGTATTATATGTAATTGTTTAAAGCATATATATTTTAAGTACCTAATTATATTATTATAAATTATATATTAATATGTTGTACTAAATACATTAGATTCATTATATTACATCTCCTATAAATACATTAATTAGGGGGATGTATATATACATATGTATTATAATTATGTTAAACATTGCTAACATGGTTCTTGAGTATAATTCCACTTAATAAAAAATGGATAATATTTTACAAAGGCATCTAGCTTAGATTGAAATCTGAATATGTAAATAAGCATTGGATGTGTTTCAAACTTGGCACAATTAATTTTCTTGACTAATGACAGAGATAAGAAAGAAAAACAATGCATTACATTCTATTAGGATATCTAATAGCCAAAGCATTTTTTAGATTAGATTAATTAGAGAAGCATGGGCATCTTAATTATATCACTGTAGAAACAAAGCAGAATCAACTTCTATTTTCCATCATGACAACAGATCAAATTAGACAGGGTATTTTGTTTCAGAAGATTTACACAAACAGATCATGCCACGAATGAAGCTTGGGGATGAATTAGATTTTTGCAAAGATTAATTGCAACATTAACTAAACTAAATAAAACCAGTATGAGGCAGTATCACACAAGTGGGTCTAATCAGTTTTGAATGAATTTAAAGTAGTAATATTTGATGGATTTGATTTTAGAAACATCTGTCACATGTATTTCCCAGAGTTGTTCCTGCTGCTTCATTGCATCCACCTAGAAAAGTCACTCTGGGGGTTCAATAATAAAGTTCAAGACATGATTAGATTATGACAATGCCATTCTTTTGGAGAGCCAACAGGGCAGATGTTTTCAGTTGAGTTAGCTAATAGGTGAAACATACTGAGAAGTTAAATTTTTTAATGTTAGGCATCCAGTTAAAAGCATCTGAAAATATGATTGTTTTTTAAACTTCTAAATGATCTAACCAGAACTTTAAACAAAACCACTAAATGTCAAGCAGTTTGACTTATCTTATTATTAATATACTACATACAAATAGCCTGACTATTCCACCATCCCTGGCTTATACAGATGGAGAATATTTATTGGTACAAAACTCCAGTTTATGACCTAAAAATAAGTCATCTGATTTAGAAACCTGAATTCAGATCTATGAAGAATCTATGAAGATTTCTTGTCTTTACTTTCTTTTTAACTTTATATTTAGAACCACCAGCACCATGTCCTTAATCGTGTAATCCACCTAATTGATGCCTTACTAATGCCATCATATGGATATAGTCAATCCCAAACCTCTAGTGGTAAAGCCAGGGGCAATTTAATATAGCAAATAAGGATTCTGGACTTTGAGAACCATCCCTGATTTTTAGTACATCATATCCATCTTTTATTTGAAACAAGAGGTTTCAAGCCTTATAGAATAACAAAAACTTATAAATGTATTTATAGGATGTCTTCTGGATTCTTTTTTGTTTATTCAAGCTGAGTTTTAAATAAATAGGAAAGATGTCACCTCCTGTCATATGGGCTCAAAAAGTAGATAATTCTTCCCATCATTCATAAGTATTATGATATGGAAATATTGTGAGATGATGACTTCACAGAGTGTCAAGGGGATTACTAATGAGGATGATTATAGTGGTCTACTCCCATCATCCTAACTTAGATGCTCAAATTTATTTGTTCCAGGTATGCTAAAAGGCATATTTGCATCTTTAATATAAGTCTAAACTGTAGGGGGGTAGGAATATGAGTTTTGTAATATACTAGTTATTCTAATTAGTACTTTTAGGATTACTGATGAAGGTAGAATTTCACCAGCTGTGTTATTTAGTAGTTTTTCATTTTCTGCCTATATAAAAATTGTTATTGTTTTATCAGTGTTAATAAAGTATACATTGAACATTTTTTTCTAAATATGTATTTCTGGGTTTCATTAATAATAACTGCAAGTAATATATTCACCATCTACTTACTTACAACTATTCTAGAAATGTGGCAGCCAGTGGTAGAAAATGGCTAATTTAAAAAGAAATGTGACACAGCTTAAAATATTTTGCAGTTATTCAGTAGTTAATATAGATATATGTGAAATCCTGATGTTCTACTTACAATTAAATTAAAGTTTTGCATTAGAAGCACCTGACAGGTAGAGCAAGAAAGACTTCTAATTATTTTCTCCACGGAACATATTCTCTGGGGGAAAAGATAAATGCAATCAGACAAGAAGTATATCCTGGAGCAATGGAAATGGCTAAAGATTCCAGTTTCCAACAACTTCCTTGGAAGCAAATTAAAGAGAAATTACTAAGATATCAACAGAAGTGTAATTAAGCAGAATAGATACTAATGATCAATGGTAAAAGTAGTCCACAAGTCAGCAAAACAACTAAGCAAAGTAAAATGCTAGCAAGCAATAAATACAGAAGAATGAGCTAAGTCTACTGAATAAAATGCATGAGCAGGGCAATTTTCACCAAGAAATTCAAAGTACGTCACTACAAATTTAATATTGTCTTACTATAGTTGAATCTCTTAGGTAAGAATCCTAAAAATATTTTTACATATATCATTCAGATGTATTCTTTGGTAATATATCATGCACATATTCCCGGCGGTACTTCGTATTTTCAATCTTGGAATATTAAAATCTTTCTCATTCTTACCTAACATATTTTAGACGAATTTTGCTCAAGTAATCATTTAAAGGTTTCAGTCCAAATTCCCAAATCTAGAAGTCTGCTTGTTAAAATCATCAGCTTTTGAGTTGGCTAAAAGAAATCCTTTTAGTCAGAAAATTGAATGGGAAGGTCTTTAAACAAGCCATGAACTCCTCAGTTGGCCACATTTCCCATCCCAGCATCTGCTGTTATGTAACAGGGGACACTTCATGTTAATGTCATGTTAATTTCCTGGGCCTGAAGCATTTGAGTTTGCAATCTCTGGATTGAAATTTTGCCATATTGGGAACAAATAATTTTGCACTTCCAAATATATGTGTATTTATACACCCCCCCACACACAATTATATATCATTATATATGGATGCACATATGCATTTACTCAGGAAAAAAGTAAATGATGGGAGTTTCAGTTTCTATTCTCAAACCTATAATTTGCCTCTGACATTCAGCATATTTTTCTTGAAACTTAATAGTTGCTTTTGATTCTAAATTAGGTTTCTCTCTTTTATAAACACAGTTGCTACCTCAGCTCTTACTTAGTTCCAGACAATATATTTTGATGGATTTCTTTTATAAATTGTCTGTTTTTGCCAAGTAATGGGTCCCTCCATGGAACTGGCTGTTTAAAGAAAAATAATTCTGTTTGGGGTTTGATTGCTCACTTAATTGGCTGACACCCACATCCAAACTTACCATAAATTTATTATGAAACTTATCATTGTCATCTTGGATTTCTCTACAAGTAACCTAAATTATCACAGCTATCATAATATAACTTTAGCTTCCTCCCAACAGAGACAAGATATCTAAGTTCCATAAGGCCAGATGCAAATTACTTTGTTCTATGTATGAATCTTCAAGTAAACAGAAACAATCTAATCAGTTGTTTCATTTCAGCTATGGGTTTTGTTTTCTTACTTTTGGTTTTGGCTTTTGATTTTTGAATCTTCTTGGCATTTTTATAGAGCCTGCTCCAAAATCCATTTCCAATCTGCCTATAGTGATTAATAACTTACAGTTGAATATGTCATTTCTTACTGTACAACACATTCAATAAAATAACCTTATTGGTTCCCAAGGTCATCATTTAGAGCAAAGGGAGGATGCAAAACATCATGACCTTGTCATGCCCTGCTGGAAGAGGACCAGCAGCCAGATATTTATCGACAGGACCTAAGACTTAAACGCTCAACTCCCCAAAACTAACAAGGTCAGAGTAGCATATGAGTAATAATGAAATTAATTTAACCGGCTCTACTTACATGATGGTTTGACATCTGTCTTTTTTTCCTACTTGGCTTGTGTGAATGAATGACCAACCTCTACATAAGTCAAAACTAATAGCCTAGTAAAATGGCATAGTTTAATTTTATGAAGTATTATCAAAATTTTATACAGTTTAGCATTCATCTGGGTTCTTGAGTTTGGCATCTTGGTGTTAGAAGGAGAGTGCTGTGCCGTCAACCTCAAACTCTTGGGCTTAAGCGATTCTCTTGCCTCAGCCTCCCACGTAGCTGGGACTACTGGTGCCCACCAAAACACCTGGCTATTATTTTGTTGTAGTTGTCATTGTTGTTTAGCAGGCCCGGGCTGGGTTCGAACCCACCAGCCCTGGTGTATCTGGCTGGTGCCCTATCCACTGAGCGATGGGCACCGAGCTGATCCAAGTTTCTATTTTCCCATGAAACTTCATATCATAAATATGTATCTCTAAAGTAGCTTTTCATTTTCTAGTCATCCCATTTTTTTCCATCATTTTTTTCACTTTTCTAGGTTGCATTTTCACTGGGTTAAGGGTATAAACCCATGCCTTATACTTAGCATCAATTCAGAGGACAAGAATAGATTTGAGAGGAGTGTTTCCAGACTTGAGCATAATTACTCTAATCAATCTATGCGAAGACAACTAACTGGAGCCTTTAATTCTGGTTCATAATGTTTATACATCCATTTTAGCAGGTTCAGGAGATGAACTCTACTTGTTTATCAGGAGATATGGAACACATTTGGATATCTGTGCTTATCATATCAGCAAAAAAAAGTTGGTAACACAAAGGAAATGTGACATAAAGGCATTATGACTGGCCAGGCACTGTGGCTTACACCTGTAATCCCAGCACTCACTCTGGGAGGCCGAGGTGGGTGAACCACCTGAGCTCAGGAGTTTGAGACCACTCTGAACAAGAGTCTACTCAAAATAGACCAAAAACAAACTAACAAAAGACCAACTGAGAGTTGTGGTGGGGGCCTGTAGTCCCAGCTACTCAGGAGGCTGAGACAAGAGGATCACTGTGTTTAAGTGTGAGCTATGACCCCACGGCCCTCTACCCAGAGCCAGAGAGTGAGACTCTGTCTCAGAAAAGCAAAACAAGCAAAATCATAGTGACTAAAGGCTCATCAATGTGAACTTAAAAAAAAAAAAAAATTGCCAAACCCACCACCACAGACCAAAGCTTATCTGAAAGCTCTTGGTTTTGCTGTTGTCTCACTCCGCAACACCTGACTTTTCTGAACAAACTGCCACCCAGAAGATGTCATGCGCGTTCTACTGATCCACTTACAAGTTCCTGCTCTAAAGGGACATTTGGACTTTGTTAACGAGGGACAACCAGAGAAACTCTCCCTGGAGTGGAAGTGTGGCACTTTCTGTGCATTCTTCCATTCTTCACACCCAAATGATGAGTGTGATGAAAAAAAAAAAAAAACCAAAAAACAACTGTAATATACAGTGGGGAAAGATTCCATGCTATTGGACAGATTTCAAACACAGCCTCAGTGTATTTATCTGTGTGTTTATTATAAGCTTATTTAAGGTAAGGTTCAGATAACAGAATGGAGACAAGGGATTTGCCCACCCATAATACAATTAAAGTTAAAATGTGGTGAGGGGGGATGGATTATTCCTGAAAATACTGCAGTGTCAACAGGATCGAATCACCCTCTTCAATTATGTAGGCAATTGCTTCAATTATTTTTTATTTTTTTAAGTCTGTTTTATGCTGTCAGAATTGAATACATTAGCCTAGGTAATTTCTTACAGTTCTGGGGGGCTGCAAAGTCCAAGACCAAGGGGCTTACATCTGGTCACTTTATGCATCATCATCCCATGGTAGAAGGCAGAAGGTCAAGAGAGCGCAAGAGCGAGAGAGCACTGGGGCCCAGGCTCACTTCTATAACAAACCTACTCCCCTGGTAGCCACATTAATCCATTAATAGGGCAGAGCCCTCCTGACTTAATCACCTCTTATTAGGGTCCCATTTCCCACCACTGGTGCATTGGGATCAAGTTTCCAACACATGAACTTTGAAGAACACATTCAAATCATAGCAACTATAAAATAGAAGCTTTTCTAATTTGCATTTCTCCTCCCTGGATCAAAGGAAGAATAATCAGATTGTGCCCACATAGGCATCTCTTGGCACTAGCACAGGGAGCCACACTTAATGGAAGGAAAGAAAAAAAGAAAACAACTTCGGAAAGACAGACTATGAAATATCATCTACACTCTGACCACTTTACATTTCTGTAAATGTAAAGACCTGTAAATTAGGAGGTCTTATTGCTGAGTGACAAGTACATTGGCATCTGTCATAAAATTCTCTATATTTTTTCACATTTTTGAAATCTTCATAATCACAAAAAATTGTATGTACTTAAGAAACTGTCCTGCCACTCAAAGAAGTAGCTTTATAGATTGTGACAAATGGAAAAAGTAATTACTTTCAAAAATACTACCCAAATAAGCTTTGGGGAAAAATACACAAACACACATACACATACACACACACACACACACACACACACACACACACACACACCCCTACATTCATTTATATAGAAAGATTAACTGACAGATGTTTCCTATCTAAAAATGGATCATCTTCCAGTGGTAAAGGATATGTGAAATTATAAAGGGTCATAGTCTTTTGAAAATCTGGGGCAGGGCTTTGTGTTTCACGCCTGTAATCCTAGCACTCTGGGGAGACCCAGGTGGGTGGATTGCTTGAGCTTATGAGTTCGAGACCAGGCTAAACAAGAATGAAACCCTGTCTCTACTAAAAATAGAAAAATTGAGGCAAAAGAGTCACATGATCCCAAGAGTTGGAGGTTGCTTTAAGTTATAATGACACCATATCACTCTACCTAGGGTGATAGAGTCTCAAAAAAAAAAAAGAAAGAAAGAAAAGAAAAAGAAAAAAAAATCTGATAAAAGGTCTATATAAAAAGTGTTTTGCACACATATAGAAAATCATTCACACATTTTGAGGGGCTTCACAGGACAGACTCCTTAACTACCACTTAAAAGGTGCCAAACATTTCTAAAGACTTTATGTCAAATAATTTTATTTTTAAATGACACAATAAATGATCAGTCTCATTTTATTTATGAGAAAACTGAGGTGCAATGAGGTTAAGTGACATTTCCAATCAGTAGTGAATAACTGAGTGAAATATTGATGAGGGATGTATGTAAAATACACGTATACCTAGTGCACATACACACACATATAAACTACACCCAAGCCAAACCTACCTTATAGAGCTTGAACGCTGGAATGATGTCAGACACTGCATAGGTTACCAATGTACACTGGTCACTCATGAACACCTTAACAGGAGGTGACTATCAGAGAGCCGTGTCCCTGGGTATGTGTGTGTACGTCTATGGTACTATGAATAAACGTTCTTTTGTGACTCTTCTCTTACAGCTTTCCAAAGCCTTGCATGACCAAACAAACACAAAACCTCATCTATTCTTCTCCACCTTTGGCCCGCACCATAAATTGGAGTCTAAGGCTCCATCTATATATACATTATGTACATTAGGTGCTGAGGTAAGGATGAAATGTTTTTTTTTTTTTTGAGACAGAGTCTCACTATGTTGCCCTCGGTAGAGTGCTATGACATCATAGCTCACAGCAACCTCAAACTCTTGGGCGTAAGCAATTCTCTTGCCTCAGCCTCCCAAGTAGCTGGGACTACAGACACCCGCCACAACATTTGGCTATTTTTTCCTTGTAGTTGTCATTGTTGTTTGGCAGGCCTGGGCTGGGCCAGGTTGGAACCTGCCAACCCCGGTGTTTGTGGCCGGCACCCTAGCTGCTGAGCTACAGGTGCTGAGCCAGGATGGAATGTCTTAGGATGACTATTTTCTTATTTCCTTTTCTGAAAAAAAAAAAGGGGGGGTATACACCCTCTCTAAAAGCTTTATATATAACTTTCATAATTAATAACATTTAGGACCCAAGAACAGCACTTAGAGATCACAATTAGTGTGTGTAGTCAATGAGAGAGAGGTAACATTTGATGTATTTTCTTACTTCTGTGAAGTTCTACCGAAGTCTCTCTTTCCTCAGCCCCACCCACAGTCTGTCATTGACCCAGGGTCATGTTATTGGTCTTAAGGAGCTTTAAAGATCCAAGAAGAAGGGACCTCTTAGTTTAATAGCATTTCAATGTATTGAATGCTTTGCTTTCAATAATCCATTATTTAATTAAAGGATAGTGATTCCTTTCAGCGTTTTAATTAGTCATCCAAAGTCTGACCACTGAGAAGCCAAGTTGCTCAGCAAACAGCTGAGCTGGATGGGGTGGGGAGCACAGTCTGTGCCTTTCTGCATCTGCCCCCTTGACAGTTTGGGTCCCACATAGTCTACTGAGAATCAGGTGATAGAGGTTTGTTTTCAGCACATTACCAATTTTTCCCCTGAAAACTATGTACCCTTGGCTCTTGAAAAACACAAGATACCAAGATACGTCCTAAGGATAGAGTTTCTCTTCTCTGTCAAGAAGCCTTGACAGGCAGCTTCCTTATATGTTGGCAGCCTAAAAAGAAATACATACAAAGGAAATGTGCCATTTCCATTCTGAGCTTTTACAGACATCATGCGCTGACGCAGCTTCTCACTGGAGAGCCATTCAGTCTTGCCAACAAACATATCAGGTGCAAATCTATCTTTCTGTCCTCGCAACCTCTCCCATTTGTCTTCAAGGCTAATGCTGCTTCGAAACAAATGTTTTTAAAACATCTGTCATGTGCTTATTATTAAGGTTTTGAGAGGGGAAAAAATGATATAATTCAAGGGATAGTGCTTAGAATTGTAGTGTTTAATCAAAGTAAGTTGATTTTGAATCTCACTAAAAGCCAAATAATAGTCTTCGGTCTATTGTGAATTACTTGGTCATTGTCAATGGTCTTGGTCACTTTGCCTATATCAGGGAAGGTGCTACAACAGTACCCTCTTGACCAGAAAAAGAGGAAAGCTGGACTCTAAGGAGGGAATTGATAATTCTAGCATTGTTAGTTGCAAAGTATATTATTACTTTGCAGCAAAGTATATTATTTTCAAATTTGACATTTCTTCATGATGAGGATTATTCTTCCCTTACCACTGCCCACGTGTAAGACAATATCATGTGGGCCAGTCTATCACACGTTAACTCTCACGTATGCCATCCAGAAAACACTTTGCTATATTTCAGAAAGTGGGAGGCTCAAGGATAGAAATAGTGTCAAATTGTGCAAGAATTGGGAAACTGAAAGAAACTTGAAAAGGCTAAAATTAAGCAATATTAATGCTTAGCAGTGTCCTTACTTATTTTTGCCAATTCCAGACAGTAAATATTAACAATAAAATAATTGCATGTCAGAAAAATCTATTCATATGCATTTCTGTTTGGATTATAAAACCAGAAAAATAAAAGACAAAAATTTTCAATTGTGTTTTTCATAGAGTGAAGACTACCAATATTTCTTTTATGATTCTAGGAATTTGTTCAGATTGTAAAACATAGTTGTTACCTAATGGAGGTGATGAAACTACAGAAAGATTTCAGAAACATCTTCATTAGGTGACCAGAATGAGTTTCTCATCCTGTGATCACAATTACATGGGCAATTCCAGGGAAAAATAACTGAAAAAAATTAAATTAGGGTGGCACTTGTGGCTCAATGGGTAGGGAACCAGCCCCATATACGAGGATGGCAGGTTTGAACCCAGCCCTGGCCAAACTGCAACAAAAAAATAGCCAGGCGTTGCGGCAGGTGCCTGTAGTCCCAACTACTTGGGAGGCTGAGGCAAGAGAATTGCCTAAGTCCAGGAGCTGGAGGTTGCTGTGAACTGTGATGCCATGGTACTCTACCCAGGGCAATATAGTGAGACTCTGTTCCCAGATGTCTATAATGAATGATAAAATTCATTATTGCATCTAAGGGGGAAAAAGATATTAATGAATAAAACAAACACCTGTATATGATTTACTTCAAATAACCAGGAGAAATTAATTTACCAATGTAACATAATTAAACAAGAAATAGTCTCTTGTGGCTCAGAGATAATATTGAAACTTTTGCAGAAAAGTCAAACAAGAGAAAAGGTTTTATTTCAAAAGCAAAATATGATTTACTGTTTTCGTAAATTGCTACTCAGTCATATAAAATCTGGGATACAGAAGGGCAAAAGTCTTGAAGAAGTTATGAACTTTTTTACTTCAATCCCCTTTAAAAGAACAATTGGTCATGCTAAGTCCCAAGAAAGATGATGCCATCTTGTTCCCTGAAAAATTTGTAATTGGAGAACTGACAACTCTTTTATATTCATAAAGGTCAGATCGAGACTTAAAGCAGTGTTATGTCAAACCTTCTGTGAATTCTTCTATAAGAAAATGCCCTATTTCACCTCCTTCAAGGGCTTTCTTTGCAGGCTAGTCAGATATTCTTCTTTAATATTCAAAGTCATGGAAATTTCAGAGTGGACAATCAATCAAGTGTGAATCAGCAGTAGCTTGGTAAATATTATCAATTTATCTTGGTTTGGGGTGGGGAAGGGAAAAACTCCATCAGGAATTTTGCCGGCTTCCTTTATCATCTTTCTACCATGACTGAGTCAAGCTACCAATGTGGTGTCTCTGAACGTGGAGTTGGGAAAAGATACCCAGTAATATATTCTCATACAGTATGCCTATCATGGCAATGCAATTGATGTGAATAAATGCAGTAAAAATAATAAGAAAGTAGTGAATGATAAGTATTTATCACCTTGCTTTTACTATAATACATACAAGTGTATAAAATGTAATTTTAATAATGGTTGTGCTCAACCATTGGCTTGAGAAACCCCAGTCATCTACCACTTGGTTTTCATGCCCCATAATCAGCTGTCTGCAACACACTTTTGGCTCTGAGTCCCTGCCCCTGAGCTGTTGGTTTGGTAGAGTCTAGATTTTGAAAAGGATTTATGTGGCTAATGCTAACATTTTGACTGTTCCGAAGCCCTGGTGTTAAACGTGCTAAGACCCTAGGTCTTACTCTTTGGGAAGAATGATAAAATTAAGGGAACTGCAGCCTCAGAAAATTGCATCTATGCAAATATCAAATTTTGCTTCGAATTTCAGAGAGTTGTTGCCTAGCCCTCCCCACTCCCCCAGCTATTTTTGAGTTAGCAGGCAATTAAGGAGGAAAGAGCCAACTTAGTCATCAGAGGATAAGGTGAGGGAGAACTAGGGGACCATTGAGGGGACTGACTGGTATGTGATCTTCCAAATCACTGGCCACTTTATCGGTTTCTCTAAGATCTTACTTAGGGATAAGAAATGGAACTGGCTAACCAGTCCTTGTGTAGTATTAGTTTCCTAAGGCTGATGCCTTAAACTGCCACGTACTGGGTGGCTTAAAACAGTACAAATGTATACTCCTCTACACGAGGTCTTTCTCCAGCTAGAATTGTTTGGTCAATGTCATTATTTCTCTTATTCTTTTGAAAGGGAGGATATTTATAGTCCCATTTAACAGAGCTAGAAGCTCTCTCACTGATAGAGGAAAAATTTTGCCCCAAACATCCAGTGTGGCAACAGATTTTGTCAGATATAAAACCAGGGTTCCTTGGAAGGCCCAAATTTACTTTCTTCCTCACTGAAGCCCTTTCTCAGGCTTTGCAGTCAGCTACTCTGCGCATGCTCTGTCATCAGCACAGACGCCGCCTCTGAACATGAGAAAGTGCCCGAATCCCCCAGCAAGTGAAGTGAAACATTCTACCCCAAAGGTCACTGAATTTCATGTATTAAAAAGTGCATTGCGCTTCATGTCTGCAGCAATACAAACAGTTCTGGTTTTATGAAAACATCCATTTCTAATGTTTCTGCGGTGCCTGTGCTGTTGTTTTATAGTTAGAATCATGCCGGTTTTGAACAGAGTTCAAAATACAAAAGAAAATTGTTGCTCAAAAAAACCAAAACAGATTCTTGCAAGGGTTCAATTAATCTGTAGGGCTTTCTCTGTTCAAATAAGAATGGGATTGAAAAACAGGACCTATTTGCATTCAATCCCTTCCCATTCCATAGCTATAGAATATACATGCAACACCCCCCAACACACACACACACACACACACACACAGAGTGGAGTTCAATTATTTTAAGAGGCAGATGTCTAAAAAATTTGCATGATGCGTCCCCAGCTCTCTTTTAGTCAATATCTCATATGATATTGTTTTCTTAATGACATTTTGTTTATGAAGGTTGGTGTTTGTTTCCTAAGGTTGGTGTTTGTTTCCTATCAACCATTTAATTCCTGTTTCACTTTTCTCCTTCAGACAGGTGTTCTTAAGAAAAAGAAAACGATACTAACAGAAAATGTAAGAGCTACCTTCGTTTTAGTCAAAGCTATCCTAAGAAAAGAAAATTATACAGTTGAGATATTTTCAAGCAAAGCAGGGATCACTGTTGACAGCCAAAGGCTGATACGTGACAGGTAGTCCAAGTTTCTCAAGAGTTTTACAAAACTTTCTCAAATGTCACTCATGACAATAACCCAGTCTTGATTATTCTCTTCTAGTTGCAGTCCCCATCCCAGAGCAGGGCTCTGTCACACTGGGGTCCAGACAGGTGATCATTTGGCTTTAGTGGAATGATTTGGGGACCCATACCCAGTATTTAACCAAGAAGTCCATTTCATTTTCTGGTAAGTCTGTTGAGGAAAAGCTGCTTTTACTCTAAACTCAAATTTGCCTCTATGCTACCTCCATGGATTAGAAATCCTAACCTGTTTTCTAGAACACCACGCAATCTGATTCTGTTTTCTATGCAAGCATGCCTCTAATTTGCCCATTCAGCTGTGTTTAGAAGTTAGTTATTGGCCATCTTTGATATGCCATGAACTATCCCAGATGATGTAATTGCTTACATAATATACTGACCCAGTGGCGTGGGGGAAAACTGAGTCCATAATCCCACTAGAAAGCTCAGCAAAAATACAATCATAGTATGACTCCTTCAATTTTCTTGATGCATGGATTTTTTTCTCCTTATCTAAAATTTTATGTAAGAAAGCAGACTGTCTATTCTCAGGGGAAGCAAGGTATTAGTATCAAAATTGCTTTTTTCTTTCCCCCTTCCCTCACATTCCTAAATTGGTGGAAATTTTGAGAAATATTTGCCAAGAATCTATTTCATTCACTTTTGTCAAGTATGATCTTTAACAAATAAAATTCTGCCAATGAATGGAAGTAGTAAGTAGAGAAAGCAGGGAACGTCGGAGGAGCGTCCTGGCTGCTTCTTATAGAAAATCTGATGGGCAATGTTAATTTTACCACCTCATAAGAGTTTGAAGCAGTGTAACTATCCCTGATATATACTGGCTACACTTGACACAGGTTAAGATTTGTTTTTTTTGTTAATATAATTGAGCAGAATAATTTTGTCAGAGGGCAACTGTCAACTTGGCTATCTCTGTAATAATGCGTGATTCATGTTGTGATGCCTGATCATTCAAGGTAAAAGATGCTATGGTCTTTAACAACTTGCCCTGATTGCAAGAAACCTCCTCATTTATCCTAATCCAAATGACAGAAAGAGAGAGAGACGTTCTTCACATAGGTGCATTAAAAAATTGTAGGAAATTCTCAGAACTTATAAAAATAGAAGCTACTTATTACTTATTTCAGCAGGGTTGAGGTTTTAATTATATTCTTCCAATAGCAAAAAAAATGCATCCAGGAAAATGTACTTGATGCTTTCAATCTACATTATTTCCGGGGCATCTTAGGAACTCACCTATCCATCTTTTTTTCTCTGGCCAAATCAGAACTCAGAACAAATTAAATCATGACTGTATACTCTTTCCTGTTCCAAATTTCACTTGGCAATGCAGCAATTTGAGCACATAAGGCAATAATTGAACACTAGTCACTCATTTAAATTTTCATGATAAGAGATATTATATTAATATCTTCACCCTACCTTATACAGAGTTTGGAATATTCTAGAATGGTAATGTGTTCCTTTTTTATAGTTTCTCCCACTGCTAAGCATATCATTGTACCTTTGCCAAATGTCCTTGTAAGTTGGAGTTAGAACCTATTTAAAAATCCCTACACAGAGTGAAACCAGCAAATGCCTTTAACTAACCCATCAAGGCTCAGAGCCAGTCTTCAAAGTTTTGTGGGTCTCAAAGGAGTCACAAAATAATTGTCTTTTTCTTGCCAGAGATATTTTCTAATTTTAGCTTTATTTAACTTAGCCTTTATGGAAACTGGAACAAACGTTTTCCAAAAAGAAAAAAGACTGTAATTCCCAGTTTCATTCCTCTAACCAGATACTGCGCTATACTGAGGATGGTAATAAACTCATTCCACAGAGATGTCCTAAATTAAGTCATCAGAGGGAAGGTTCAAGAAAGTCATGTACCCTGAGTTGTATTGATCCATGATGAGTTTGCACAATTGTCATAAATAGCAACTCTTTCTCTCTTGAGAATTAGTGGCTTAATGAAGTATCTGGCATCTTTTAAGAAAAGATAAAATCTCAGTCTGTAGAGGCAGAGGAACCAGAGAAAGAAATTAACCACAGAAATGGTTAGCATGGAATTTAGAGGTCACTTACCCAAACACTACCATATGAATAAACCCTGTCTATTTCCTGCAGAAATAGCTCATACTGAAACTGCTGGAGCACTTCTAGGGAACGAGATGGTCCATTCTATTCTGTGTGGGGCTAGCTAAAAATTCTCATTTACAGTGTGCTACAATCCACCTTCAGTTTCAACACATTCTTACTTAATTTTATTTCTAAAATAAACACTGCGGTAGTAGGTGGGAATCCTGTGCATCCAACCCTGTACTGGAGATTGTAGTGATGTTTAAGGACATATGAAAATAGGGGGCTTTCTCCTCCCATCGGGAAGGAAGCAGAATGACCGCCATGCTTCTACCACCCATCTGAGGGGTGGGAGAACACTCAGCAAAGTCATTTGTCTTTTAGTACCTACAGATGATAACACTAACCCCTCATGAGCTTGTTCTAAGAGTTACACTTGCATATGAAATATTTTAGCGAACTGTGAGGGCTACATAAATGCGAATGCTGCATGTCACAGCATCCCATGCAGACTTGTTCAACAAAACACCCCACCTTGGGTTACAATCATCAGTTTATTTAGCTGCTGGCTGTGGAAGACATGGTAACTATTGTTGTTTTCATATTGAGCACTCTTACAATTTCCAGCATACCATCCATGCTTCATAAAGGTCTGTTGAGTTAATGCAAATGCCCACTCACATAGGAGTCTCACAAGTGATGACATGACTGAACCGCATGATAGTTGAGAAGAAGAATGGTTTTACTATAAAGATGAAGTAATGAGTTCACTTGACATAGGAGCAGATTATATAGGAAGGGCCCCTCAGTACTCATCTTGAGTACTGGATCTGAAATTTTGCAAGTTTTCACAAATAGAGTTTAAGTGAAATTATGTAAGGAGAGAAACAAGTAGTGTCCCCTCTGGCAGGAGGGAGCAAAAGCTCGATTCAGGGCTGGGGCAAGACTAAGAGGTGGGGCTGTAAGAAGAAACAGAGAGGGAGAATGTGCAGCATCACTTGGCTGGATCTGTTATTACTCACATTGTATTTACTGTCCTAAAATGCCCTTTGGCCCAACAGTGAATATATTGTAATATCTACTCTCTGTTCAATATAACTCAGTATCTTACAAAATAGAGAAAAATCAAAGAAGCTGCATACTTATGAGAATGTTGCAGACTTCTAAATAGATGACACTTAGTTAAAACAAGAAAAAAATAAAGACTTTAAGAGAGTAGGGTAGCCAGCCTGCATGATTGTGATTTAAACTGAGCTGCCATAAGCCACAGGCTCTAAAATTACAATGGAGTTCACAGTGTGGATCTAAGAAACTGAGACAGGTGTATCAATGAGATGTGTCTACAATTGTGTTTGGGCCCAAATTTAACTTTCACAAACAGATCCTTGGGCTAAATCCTGTCTCTTCTGCTTCTTAGCTGTCTGATCTTGGGCAATTTACTTAACCTAGCTGGGCATCAATGTCCTCATCAATAAGCTAGGAAAAATAATATCAAAGAATTTTTAGAAGAATTTAATGAATTATTACACAGCTCATGTTTGGAATAGCACATTGAAATATGTAAGGATGTTAGTTATACTTACTATAATATTAGTCTCCTACTGGCTTAAATTTATTACTTTGTGATGGTTTGGTTCATGTTGATCTTATGTGAATTTCTGTAAGAATTGTTTCTTTTACGGAATTTAATACAAATAAGCTTTCTTTCAATTATGATCTTTGAAATATCAATACAGGGTGGTAAATAAAGTTCATGTAGAAATGGCACATGAACTATATTCGCCCACCCTATAGGTAGATATTGGGTAGATATTGGGTATTACATGTGCTGGGACAATTTTAAAAAAAACTCATGACTTTATTTACATAATCCCTTTTATCATTTTTGTAATTGTGGCAGAGAGAAGTTTTATAGATTCTTAATGCCTGGCTTTTATCTTTTATTTTGTCTGGTACCTAAGAGAATAATCTAGTATTGAGAAAATATCATTGTACTAGGAATAATGAACTTGGCATTCTACTCTTATGTCTACCACTAACCTGCTGTCAGACCTTGGAGAAAAAAAAAAAATAACATGGGACGGCACCTGTGGCTCAAGGAGTAGAGTGACGGCCCCATATGCCTAGGGTAGCGGGTTCAAGCCCAGCCCCAGCCAAAAAT